>OX596014.1:5937430-6178740 GCA_951394025.1 Heteromyza rotundicornis | reverse complement strand
TTTGTAGGTTGCCGTATTTGTGAGAATTTGTAGCAAATGTTTGAATCTTTTGTTTTAAAATCTTTCTTCAAAAAAATTTCATTTTTTGTAAAGTGCCAGTTCCTTTCTCATCATCAATTAGAAAATATTTTCAAATTTTGTCTGCAATTTTTAATAGGTGTTAGATTTTATATGAGAATTTTTAATTCAAATTTATTAGAGCCTATTTACACAGTCATTCCCATGACGCATGGGCATGCCGATTTTAGAATTTACACTGACATGGGCATGACGAAATTTGACAGTTTTTATATGAAAATGTAAATAAACGAAGCATGGAGTTGCCACCTTTTACGTTTTTTGTATGGATTTTCGGTGCAAAATGTTCTATCCCGTTTTCACTACCGCAGTTCTTATTAGCTCTTTGTCAGATTTTTCGTCATGGAACTGATAGTGTAAATAGGCTCTTAAAAAAATGTAGGATTTTTTTAGCAAATATGTGGCAACCTTTTATGCAATTTTAAGGACAAAGTCTAATTTCGAAACTTCTTTGCGAATATAAGTGTTGAAATTTTTCGGTGTGAATCTAAAACTCATTTTTTTACAAAAATGCCTCGTCATTGCATCTTTAATTGCCCCCGTGATACCCTTGTAACTCTGTTTAGCTTCCCAAGCGACGCAGGGGATGAGCAACGGTGGTTGGACAACATCCGCTTAAGGAGATCGAACAATAAGGAGATGGTCTGCGCCAGACATTTTGATGCAGACATCGTCCGCAACAAACGAATACATAGAGGCGGAACTCCCACCAGAGAATGTTAATTATAGAGAAGGTGCATAAAGGAATTTCTGTTAAATTGTGGTTGGAATTTTGGGCCAGATTTTTGAGGAACTTCCAGTCGAACATCGATCAAGTATTTTTTTAAGTTCGACTGGATTTTGATGTTCGGTTCAAACAGAAATAGAAAGAATGAAACCAAAAAAAGTAAGAAAACAAGAACGCAACCAAAAGGTGGTGGTTTTTTCTAGTTCTCCTTCATTTTTGCGAATTGGTTGGTTTTGAGCCTTTGTTTTGATTATGTAAACCGGTTTTGGGTTTTCTAAGCAATTTGCAATTCTTGTATTTTGGTGATTTTCACAATTCTTGCAAACATTTTCCCAATTTTATTCAGTTTTGATTTTCATATTTTATATTTAATATTTTTATATGAGCATTGTAAATATATTTCATTTGATAGGTATTTGCAATACATATGTTTGGATAACTTCATAAGTTCATTGACCTACATTTCAATTTTTTCCGTGGTGCTATTGTTTCCTTTTTTGTGTGTGCACAACAAGGAAAGCAAAGAAGATCAGTTCAAGATCAAGGTTGACGTTGTTTTCATTTTTTTTTTTGCTGAGTTCATTAGTCGGTTTAAAATTGAAATGCACCAAGTACATAGATTTCCTTAAGCACTTAGTGCATTTCAATTTTGAATATACGCATTATACTTAGACAATTTTACTTCTCGCTATTTATTAGCCACGTTGCCGAATTTAATATTATTTAAATGTTTTAATACATTTTTCTTGTATTAATACATTCCTATTCATAAGGAATAAACAAATTGGGGGAATATGTGAAGAATAGACTTGTCAGTTTTGTAGCGAATTTTTGGTCGCAAAGTAAAAAAAAAGCGCAAGCATGCCCGTCCCACAGGAACACTACGTTGAAATGCATGAACTATTAAGTAGGATAAAAATGTCTATTCAATGTGCATTTTCTTATAAAAATTATAAATAAATGCAATAAAAGGAAATAAACAATATGTTTGAGAATTTACAATACAAGTAGAGTACAGCGTCGGTTTGGAAATTTATTAAAACAAGATAAAACAATTTAAATTCATTTAAAATACATTACTGCATTTGAAATACCAACTGACCGGATTTTAATTTTATATATTCATTATGCTTAAAACCTTTGAACACCAGCAGAATAAATTAAATTCGGCAACGTGGCTAATAAATAGCGAGAAGTAAAATTGTCTAAGTATAATGCGTATATTGAAAATTGAAATGCACTAAGTGCTTAAGGAAATCTATGTACTTGGTGCATTTCAATTTTAAAACGACAAATGAGCTCAGCAAAAAAAAAATGAAAACAACGTCGACGTTGATATTGAAGTAATCTTTGTTTTCCTTGTTGTGCACACAAAAAAAAAAGGAAACAATAGCACCACGGAAAAAATTGAAATGTAGGTCAATTAACTTATGAAGTTATCCAAACATATGTATTGCAAATACCTATCAAATGAAATATATTTACAATGCTCATATAAAAATATTAAATATAAAATATGAAAATCAAAACTGAATAAAATTGGGAAAATGTTTGCAAGAATTGTGAAAATCACCAAAATACAAGAATTGCAAACTGCTTAGAAAACCCAAAACCGGTTTACATAATCAAAACAAAGGCTCAAAACCAACCAATTCGCAAAAATGAAGGAGAACTAGAAAAAACCACCACCTTTTGGTTGCGTTCTTGTTTTCTTACTTTTTTTGGTTTCATTCTTTCCATTTCTGTTTGAACCGAACATCAAAATCCAGTCGAACTTAAAAAAATACTTGATCGATGTTCGACTGGAAGTTCCTCAAAAATCTGGCCCAAAATTCCAACCACAATTTAACAGAAATTCCTTTATTCCTTTCTCTATAATTAACATTCTCTGTCTATAATTAACATTCTCTGGTCTAACGAAACGACAAGATTGCCAAACTCCACGAAGATCGGCCTTGCCGATTTTTCAAAGTGTTGTATTTTTGTTGTATTTTGTATTTAATATTCAGCAGAATTTTGTTTTTTTGTATATTGTATACAAATAAAACAAAAATTCTAACTGAATTCACATTTGTTCCGTTACTGTTTGCTTAACTGTTCTATATGTACACTCAGAAAAAAAACACATTGTAAAATCAAGTACGATCCTTCACTTTTTCAACTTAATGAAAACAACTTTGAAAAAAAGTTGGAAAAACTTAAAATAGCTATTGTCAACTTTGAAACAAAGTTGCAAAGTTGAAATAAAGTGAAAAAAACTTAAAATAACTATTGTCAACGTTGGAGCAAAGTTGAACGATTTTAAATCAAGGTCTGGCAAACTTAATATAATTGGAAAAATTTTGAAATAATCGGAAAACAACTTTAAAATAAGTTTGTTTATTTTTAAATTTAAGTTGAAAATTGAAAATAAGTTTGTTCGTAGTTGTTTTTAAAATTTCCAACTTTACCAGACTTTCATTAACGTTTCTACTTGTTTTAATGTGGTTTTACTTGATTTTAGGTTGTTTTTTTCTCTGGGTGTGTTTGATTTTTTATATTTCGTATAAAAAAATAAAATGCTTAAATTAATATTTGTAATCTTTGTCGAGTAAATTGACTGTTTTGAATGTTGTGTCTTTGGATTTTTTTATAATATCGTAAAGTAGAGAAAACTTATGTTTGATCAAATTTTCATTCGTCGCATGAATTTTGATGTTTCATAATATTTTCTTTTAATTCTATTGTTTATTATCACGTTAATCTTATATTATGTTATGTTTGGAAGAATTCTCTCTTGTATTCATAACCTAATTTGTGTTTTATTAATATGCGTTTTATCAGCTGATGATTTTAATCTGAAACGAATTTCATGATATGTTTACCCGCGATCGCACAGTGATTTGTCCCATAGACAAAATTCAGAAAGTT
The DNA here is from genome assembly GCA_951394025.1 of Heteromyza rotundicornis. Taxonomy (NCBI): domain Eukaryota; kingdom Metazoa; phylum Arthropoda; class Insecta; order Diptera; family Heleomyzidae; genus Heteromyza; species Heteromyza rotundicornis. The sequence continues at coordinate 6,175,025 of OX596014.1, read as the reverse complement.
TGATGTCATCAATTATATAAAATATGGTATTTTTGGAAAGGTAATACATTGACTAAAAAGAATATGAACTTCTTAATTTGACTAAAATTTTTTTGACGTCCGTGGAGTATTGTCAAATTAGGGAAATTTGATAACAAATGCTGAAACAAAAAAATTTATTTTTGATAGCTTGGCGAAAAAAATTGCCAAAAAGGCAATTTGGCAAGAATGATACAAACTTTACTTTTTTATAAATGTTATTATTGTATTAAAAAATGAAAAATAAAATAGTTGTCAATAAACTTTGATGTAAAAATTTGTGAGTACCATGAAAAACAAAGTTTTTCAAGTAAAAAACAAAAAAAAACCCAAAAAATTATGGATTGTAAAAAAAAGTGCGTAAAAGTTACTAACAATTTTTCTTTTTTAAAGTTGAATGTGTTTTCTTTTAGAAAAAAAAAAAAAATTCACCATTTTTTTTACCAACTTTTTGAAAAAAATGTTTTTTTGTAAATGCCTAAGATGACAATTTTATATAAAAAAAAAAATTTTGAAAAGTTCATAATGTAAATAAAATGGTAAAATGTGATGAATGTATGTACTTTTATTAATATATTGATATTAATGTATGTATAGTAACTAAAAGCTCAATTGAAATATTGTTGATCCAATGTTATTCAATTTTTCTCTTTTTTACTCTTCTCACTAAGGCGCTTGTCTAATACAAGAAAAAGTTCTCGAACGGCTACCAACAAGGATTTGATGTCGTATTTGCTATTATCATCGGACCCGCTGCTATCATCAAACCGTCAAATAAAACGTTATAGAAACAAAACACCTATAAACGATATAAAAAAATATATTGTATTTGAAAACGATAATATCAGTGAAGGAATTGAGGATAGTATAAATTTCTTAGTGAGCGAAGATTGTGATAGTTCTAACGATTCTGAATAAATTATTGTGAAATTTAAGAATATAAATTTTTAATTGATTTCTTAGGGATAAACATCAAACTCAATTCGAGAGCAAACGAAATTGATAAACTGTGTTATTAAAATTGAGAATACAGGTAAAATATATGGTAAAAGTGAATCCGTCACTTCGATAAAAGTACACTATCAAGTACACCAGACCGTGAATACCCCTAATAGTAGAATATACATAATATAATATACATTTTTCTTTACAAAGTATTCAAGATTATAAAAATGTATTGATCTTTTCAATAGTTATAATATTAAATTTATTAAAAAGATTTTTTAATGTTTTTGCATTAATGTACCTGCTAAACTACAACTGCTAGCCAAAAACGGTTACCAAATTTGAAATCAGCTAATCAATAACCACTAGAATCCGTTATTAAAGCTAAGAAACCTTTTTCGAAATATAATTGTAGAGTTGTATTATATGCATAATAATTAAATAAGAAAATAAAACATACAATTCTGGATTTATTCAAAAACTATAAGGGTTACAGAAAAACAGAAAATCAGCTGGCCAAAATACATTTAGAAACTTAGTTTCAATAAATTCAGAATACTCCTTCGATTTTTGTCCCAAGCTTATATGGAGACAAATCACTGTGGATCGGTTGCACAGCGTAATCCGGATTACGGCTGTTCGGTCACCGAATCCGTGCATCAGGCGGATGTGCCCCTCGGTCGGTTGGGCGATTAAGTGGGACCGTTGGGATTCGTCGTTAAAAAATATGTTGCCAAAAACACTTAATTTTAAATCGAAATTGCGGAAATGAATTTTAGTCGGTTTAAGGGTTATATTTAAAAAAAATAGTTTTTTACTCATTTTTATGTAACTTTCTTTTGCAGAACGGAGCAACTTTTATACCCCCCGGTAAAAAGTTTAAGCATAGGTTAGTTTTTGGATTCTTCTTTCTTTATTTCTTTATTATTGTAAAGTGGAAAATTTTTTGAAACAGACCCAAAAATTTATTTAATTTATTAGGGTATAAATATTTTAGACTAGCCTTCAGCAGCCTTGACTTCAATCCAAAGGTCCCTGTAGTCAATAATAAAACGACAAATGCGATACAAGCCATAACCGATATTGGCGTCATTAGCAAAGAAAAAACATAAAGTCTACGACTCTATACACACAAAAAAAAGTCGGTAAATCTAACAAAAAAATATGGTTAAAAACGCTCCAACCCTTCAATGTAGGTACGTTTAGCCGATGAGAGATGATAAATTTATTGCAACATTCACAATTAATCAAAAATTGTGGTAAAAGATCTTACAACAATAATAACTTTTTCGATTATTTGAACTGTTTTACGTCGAATTTTTAGGATTTATTTTTTTCGGGTAATCCAACCTACCAACAACGGTTAATAAATTCAGGTTTTTCATGCATTTTGAAAAGTTGTACTCTAAAAACTTTTTTCGGTTAATTTTTCCGACGGTTTTTTCTGTGTAGTGCAAGTATCCCATATATTTAATGAAAAGGCAATAGAAGCAATTAGACGTCCAAAAAATATTGTTAATAAACATTAATTAAAGTTTTTGTCAATCGTACGAAGTAATAGTGGTCAATTGATTTTTATGTTTTTAAATAATATCTACACAGAAAAAAATGGTCGGTAAAATTAACCGAAAAAGTGGTTAACGTACAGAATTTCAAAATGTATGAAAATTGTAGATTTAACCGACAAAAAATGGTTAAAATAACCGAAAATATTTGTTGTTTTACAGAAATTGTATGTTCTTTTACCGCAATTTGAATTTAATTTTGAATTTTCACCAACTTGTGCAATTTACTCATTCGCGCATCTTCAGTTGAATCGTGGTGATTCAAAGAAAGATGAATTCTCTATCCTGTTATGAATGTTTTGCCTTATAGAGGCAGCTTGATCTGAGCCAAAACAGAGTTTTTTTTTGCTTCTTATACACCTAAGGAAAAAAATCAGAACTGCATGGTTACGAGTTGAAACTGCTATCGTTACGAAAAATTCAACACCGAACCGTTCTAAAACACAACTGAAACAGTTTCACTTTTTAGTATGAGTTACTGGAGCGTGGGTTCGAATCTCAGTCAGACCAAATTTTTTTCAAGTCTTTTTTATATATTTGGGCACAAAAAAAACGATCTGCATTTGCCGATTTTAATTTTGTTGCATTTTTGAGGTACTGAACGTCGATTTCAAGAAATCTAGAGTTAGCGCAGCAAAACAAACCCTGGATTCGTGACCAGCGACCCCTCAGAAAAAAAGAATACAAAAAGTAATGTGTTTAAAAGGAAACAAAAAATAAATTGCTCCGACTGAGATTCGAACCCACTATCTCAAAAAGTAAAACTGTTTTCAGTTATATTTCAGAACTTAAACCGTTTCAAATCCTGACCAAGCAGTTTCATAGCTGTGTTCATTTTGCAATGTTTTAACTGCATAAAAACATTGCAAAATGAACACAGCGGTAGGCAAGCGTGCTAAGGGGAGCGTCTATAAATCCGAATGGCCAGGGTTCAAATCTCTGTAAGTAAACAAAAATTGAAACCATTTCTTTATTTCGTAAATAAAATATAACAATGAAATTTCAATAATTTTGCTTAAAAATATAATTTAGAGTAAAAAAATATAAATTTTAATTTAAATTTAAATTTAATTTAAAATTTAAATTTTTTTACGTAATTCTAAAAATAGGCCTTTGCAATAACATTTTTTTGTATTTTCAATTCATGAAATCACAAACATTTCAGTCGCAAAACAAAAATTTTCAGTCTTGAAACAACAACATTTGCGTCTCAATTCATCAATGTGCCGTTTCAATTCATTAATGGGCAGTTTGTTGTCAAAATCGGAACATTCAGTTTTGGCTGGAAATTGACAACGGTTCGGAACGTTTTAGCAACGTTTAGTTTTGATTTTTTCTCTGTGTACTAAAAAATGTGTAGCGTAATAAATTTTTGCGGTAAGTTTACAATTACAATAGTAAACCAACAAATTTATAACTTAACTCCTTCATCGGTTAAAATACGTGCCCTTTTTGTAATTATACACTGAAAGAAAAAACATGTTTTAAAATTAAACATTTTTTTTCAAATTTGCATTTTAAAATATAGTTTTTTCTGCAGTACATTTATGTTTTCATTTTTAAAACAACTGTTGTTCTTTTCTATTTTAAAAAATCATAGTATGTTTAAGACTAGAGAGTGGACTATCTTCCGCTATGCCGAAGCTGAAATACCCCCACGCAGTAGGAGTTTAGAAGTTCCTCGAACATAAAAAAATTGTATCTCAAGTCCCCATTTTGTGCCATTTATAGGCGATTTCGGAGCTTCGGACCACGTCCAAAATCCGTTTCTAAAAATTTCAAATAAAATCCCCAAAAAATAAATTTGGTCTCAAGACCCATTTATATGTGGTTTTGGAAGCTCGGACCATGTCGAAAATCCATTTCAACACATTTCCAATCGAAAACTGCAATAAAAAAAGTGGGAAAATTATTACTTTTTTGTCTTATATGGGAGCATACCCTAGTTTTTATCCGATTTGGCTTAATTGGTTTCGCAATAGTGCTATCTTAATTAATGGATTTTCTACTGTATTAATTAGTCGTTAGTAGAAATACGATTCGAAATTATTAAAATTAGGCAAACAAATTAAAATTATAGACTTATGAATTTCAATTGTTTAATAAAGGAAACAATTTAATAAGTTGAAGCGGTTTTTTTTAACCTTCGGCCAAAGTTTCGGCTTTGAAGTCGATTAATCGTTGGCGCTTATGTCTAAAAAATTTTCAGTAAAAAATAAATTTTTCGTTTTTAACGCCAAATTTACGCGTCAAAAAATTTAGAAAAAAAATTTTAAATGCAAAAATATTTAGTATTGGCTTATTCCCTGCAATAAAGACACAACTCAAAAAATCATATTGTTGAGAAATCACGATTTAAAATTTGAACTTTGAGTATTTTATATGAATTTTAGCAGTTGGGAAGTTTTTAAAAACGCTTAAAAAACATTAATAACTAAAGATATGAATTCTGTCTTTTGGCAACATGCTGATTAATATCTGAGGGTCCTAGTGACATTTATAACTCCAAACACCCGATTATTGAGATGTGTCTCTACTGCAGGGAATGAGCGAAATGTAGATCGGTTATTTTGTTCAAAACAATTAACAAAAATTACATTTAAGAACTTAACAAATATGGTATTTGCACTAATGTAGCAATTTCTATCAAATTTCGACATTTCTGTTGTATCTATTTTGGTTTTGTAGTCTTAAGCGAAATAATCCATTCTAGCAGAAAATTTTTCAATTCAGATCTTTCTGGCAACGTTGGCAGCCAGAAAAACGAAAGGTTAGGTTAGGGTGGCGGCTATAAGCCTCGTATAGACCAATAGGTTCATAGCAATACCACAAAGCTCTCTTATCCTTTACGTGAAGATTGTAGACCTTCTTTCAGACTTTTTTGCGAAGGTTTTTAAACTTTTAAGTTCAGTGGTTGCCAAGAATCTTCTTTGATATATTATTCTTTAAAATCGGATCATAAATGGTGACAATATGAAGAAATATGTCGATGCGCTACCTCTACGATCGGCCAAAAAAAAAAGGAAATTTTTTTCGGAATCTCCTTCCAAATTTGCTTCAAATTAGATGGTGTGCGGTTAACTTTTTTTTCCCCCCTATAAGGTGATACGGTCTAATGTACATAGGTTGCCAGATAGTCTGGATGTAACTCCTCCGCCCTTAGGATATTTGCGGCTCTGCAAATTTATAATTTTACAAACTTGTTTGAATTCATAAAAAAAAAATAAAATATAAGACTTAGGAATAAATAAATTTTTATAAATTATCATTGTTATTTTTTATTTTATTTAAATTGAAGTGTTTTGCAAATTGTAACTTCTCTTAAGTTGGGACTTATAGTATCTTGTTTTTCTTTTGTTAGATGTGTCCACTAGTGTTATTATTGTTATACGTTCGCCTAGATTGACCCGAATAATTTTGCTGACGTGTGTTGTTACTGTGCATTTGTTGCTCGTTATTACGCTCAAAATTATTGTTTTCGTTCGACTGTTGTACATTCCTATCGTAGGTTCGGTTTCTCTGGTTTGGAAATTGTATTTGGTTATTGTTTTCGTTCGACTGTCGTTGTTGTTGTACATCCTTATCATAGATTCGGTTTCTCTGGTTTGAAAATTGCGTTTGGTTGTTAAAGAAATGTTGTTGATTGATATTGTATTTTAAATAGCCATTTCTAAAGCTTCTCTTAAATTAGTAGGATTACGACTAACAATAATACTTTTAACAGGCTCAGGCAACCCGTGTTTAAAAGAATGTAATGCAATTCTGGCATTGCTATCTGCTTCAAAGATGTGATTGTTTTCACTAAAATATAAGGCATTATTCAACCGACACAAATAATTGTATAATTTATAATAAAAGTTCTCTATTGTGGAGTCACAACGACATAATCTTATCTTATCAATTAATTCGTCTACAGAATCTCTTTCGCCATGATTTTCGATTTAAACTTGTTTAATTTCAGGCCAAGTATTACAGTTTCCGTTAATAAGTACAGTTTTTCTTGCATTTCCAATAAGATTATCTTTGATGAGTCCTAGCAATAATTGTTTGTAAATAATGTCAAATTATTCCATAATAGGAACCATCGAATCTATGCGTTCTAAAAAATTTATTAATGCATTCCTATCTCCATCGAATTGTGATACATTAATATATATATTTGTCCAGGTCTGTCTGTCTGTCTTTCTGTCTGTCCGTAACACTAACCGATTCAAAATTTTCCACTTCACTTAAAAAATTTTTGTAAGTTGTTAACCTTCTTTTTTTTTAATGTTAGCCATTCTGGTGGTTTGTCCACACGACGCTGCGTCGTGAGAAGGAACCAGAGCCACTTACAAATACATTCACACATATGTTTTTTCTTATAAATGTTAGCCGCCCTGGTGAGGTATCGAACCCACAACGCTGCGATTGTAAGTAAGATGAAGTAGCGAACTAAGCGCCTTCTCACCAGAGCCACTAATGCTCATACAATACCTTTACCTAATATCGATTAACTTCGGCAAGCTGTATGCAAAACGCTTTCATGTATATACACACACAAAAAATCATTTCACATATAAACAAAAATAGCTTCGACCTAAAGCTGCCACCTATAAGAAAAAAACACTGCCACAAGACTACCGTTGCCACCTAACACTATTTTCAACTATTACGGTGGTGTATTAGATTTTCATATTACACTTTCATATTACACTTTCCTATACACTGCATATATTCCCAGTACAACATTAAGGTCCGCACACATCAACGCGAAGTACCGCAGCCGCAGCGAAACTTACTCAAAAATGTTTCTTGCAAATGCGAAAATATATTTGTTTAAGGTGAGAAATTTCATAAAAACCAATAAAAATATGAATCATTTATAAATTAAAATTCCCGAAAAAAAATACTACAAAATGAACACCTTTCTTAGAAGTCACTCAAGAAATCGTAAAAAGGGAAATCAAAACTTAAAAAAATTCATTTCTCGGAAAGCAGATTCTTGCTACAATAAAAGATTTAGATTCGGTTTTAGCACGTCAAAATACATAATACGAAAATAAAAATTGAAAAAATCCAATGAATAAAACGCTTTGCAATAAAAATAATCGACAATCGGAAATAATGTTTAGCCGTAACAGGTGAAAACATTGTTAGGTGGCGACGCTAGCCTTTTGGTAGTATTATTTCCTTAAAGGTGGCAATGGTAAATCAAAGCTATATTTTTGTGTGTATATGCACATTCACCATACAGCTTAATGAACTATATCGCCATTAGCTCAACTTATTTTATAGCTGGCTGTGGTCTGCTGGTTAGAGCTTCGGCCTATGACTGCGGCAGTCATAGGTTCAAGCCCGCCACCGGTCGTATTTTTTTTTTGAATCCATTGCTTGATATTCTTTTTTCTTTTTTTAATCTTTCTTTTTTAATGTCACAGTTCAACTTTACACAATTACATCATCAAACAAAATTTCTTTCTATTCTTTACAAAATTTAATAAATAATTACATATTTCACAAATTTCTATAAAAAAAAATTACATTTAAATTTTAAAAATATAGAAAATTAAAATATATTTAGTAAACATTTCATTTTTTCAAATTAGTGTGTTTTTTTCATGGCACGGGCAAATTTACTAGTTATTAATATTAGAGGAAATAAGCTTAAATTTAGAGTTAATGTGGTCCATTTTCTTCTCTCCTTCTGCTATTTTGATGTTGTTGTAGTATGATGTTATTTGTGTCCTCTCTTTTTTTTATGAATTTCAAGATGTTGTATGGTGTTGAATGTTGGTGTAACAGTTTTATTTGATGGTGACGCTGGTGTTTCTATTTTCTTTCTGTGTTTGTCTATCTGTTTTTTCTTTGTCAAATTACTCAATTCTCTTTTCTTTTTTTTCAAGGTGTTGTTTGATGTTGGTGTAACTGTACTTATTGTTGGTGAAGCTGATGTTTCTATTTTCCACTTATGTGTTTTTTCTTTGTCAAGCTGAATTTTATTGGTTTTTTCTCTTTTTTGCTTTTTTTAAAGTCAAGGTGTTGGTTGTATGAATGTTGTATTTTGGAGTAACTGTTATTTGTTGGTAAAACTTATGTTTTCATGTATTTGATAAATTGTTTTTGAGGTTATTATTTTTGTATAAATTTCTTTTTTCCAATTGTTTAGGTTTTTGTATTCTTCACACACTTTTTTTTCAAATTGTTTTTTTTTTTTGTATAAATCCTTTGAAACAAATTTAAATTCAAATTTATGTTTTAAATTTTTTTTCTTAATTGTTCAGTTTTTGTTCTTTTCGAACACTTTACACGTGGAAATTATATCAGGTTTTTTTTTTTCGTTTTGTCCTCTTCGAACTTCTAGAAAAACCGGTTTTTTTTTCAACACGTGGCTGCGTTTACCGACTGCGCCATTAATGAATCGAGTCTATTTTATAAGCTTGATCTTCATTCAATGACCACATAAAACAAACTGAACTCTAAAGAATTAACCGTACACAAAAATGGTGTATGGGAACAAATAAGACTTAGTATAAGAATAAGAATAAGAACAAGTCAGTATAAGAGTACAGGGTGTATAGGTTTATAACTATGTACATAGGTTGCCAGATAGTCTGGATGTATCTATATATATTCTTGATCAACGTCACCCCCTGAGTTGATTTAGTCCTATCCGTCTGTCCGTCCGTCTGTCCTAGAAGGAGTTGGTATTGATAATGGCCGGAATTGGTCGACTTCCACGCCTACCTCCCTGTCTGTCCGTCCTCTTTTCTTGTAGACATGATTGCAGGAGCTAGGGATCCCAAATTTTGGATTTATCCTTTTTAGGCCCTAGAAGGAGTTGGTATTGCAATTGGGCGGAACATTTATATATACAACATTTATATATTAACGTGAAAATACAAAGTTATTGCTAGCGAAGCTAGCTGCTGGCAAAACCTAGCCAACCGATTATATATCATATTTGTGCCAATGCATCGAATGACATACTTTTTATATGTGCCCCTACACTCAGGGTGGCAAGGTATACTATCTTTGATACAACGTTTGTAACGCCCATAAGGAAGCGTGTCCGGTATGGCCAAATCGGACAAAAACTAGAGTGGGTTCTCATATATAAAAAAAGGAAAATTTTTCCAACTTTTCTTATTGTTGTATTCGACATGGTTCGAGGTTCCGAAACCACATATATAAAGGTCAAAATGGGGTCTTGAGACAAAATTTTTTTTTGGTGGATTCGATTGGAAAATTTTAGAAACTGATTTTGGACATGGTCTGAGGCTCTAAAACCACAACATGGCTCAAAATGGGGTGTTGAGACCACATTTTGTTATGTTCGAGGCACTTCTAAATTCCTATTGTGGGGGATATTTCAACTACGGCCGAAGATAGTCCATTTTGTAGTTTTTTTTTGGTATTAAGGAATTTTTATTTATCGAAAATGATTTTGGGGAACCGCAATGTTTGGTTTGCACGGGGACTCACATTTTATTTTGAAAAAAAATTTAGGTGTCATAAAAAATCCGCAATGTTTGGTTTGCACGGGGACTCACATTTTATTTTGAAAAAAAATTTAGGTGTCATAAAAAATTTTTCATGTAAATAAATTATAGTAAACTTTTCTTAAAATAGTAATTTATTTTGTATCTGAATTTACACAGTGTACATTGAGAGCATTCTGTCGCGCTACAAGCTCTCTCAGCGCTGCACACAGGCGCAATATTTGAATGTATGAATCTTGCCTGACACTCCACCATGGAGTAGATCAGCGATGGCCAAACACATATTGTTACATTTTTCGTGTGTGTTGGTGAGAATTTTGAAGACAAGAAGAAATTAATGCTTCAAATAGCAAACAGAGGAAATTGTATACATGTAGTACCAATACCCATACTGAGAAAAAAATCGCTCCGAACCGTTGTCAATTTCCAGCCAAAACTGAATGTTCTGATTTTGACAACAAACCGTTTTAATTCATTTTTTGAAACTGCATATTGCTGAACTAAACCGTTGATGAATTGAGACTGAAATGTTGTTGTTTCATGACTGAACATTTTTTTTTTGCGACTGAAATGTTTTTGATTTCACAAATTGAAAACACAAGAAAGGTTATTGGAAAGGCCTATTTTAGAATTACCTAAAAGATTTTAATTTTTATTAAATTTATATTTTTTTACTCTAAATTATTTTTTTAAACAACATTATTGATATTTTATTGTTATATTTGAATTACGAAGTAAAGAAATGGTATACATTTTTGTTTACTTACCGAGATTTGAACCCTTGCCATTCGGATTCATAATCGCACCTCTTAGCACTCTTGCATATCGCTGTGTTTATTTTGCAATGTTTTAACTGCCTACATATACTGTGAAACTGCTTGGTCAGTATTTGAAACGGTTTCAGTTTTACTTTTTATGACCGTGGGTTCGAATCTCAGTCGGAGCAACTTTTTTTGTTTTGGAGTCACTGCGCCCTCTCTAGATTTCTTGAAATCGACGTCTAGTACCTCATAAATGCAACACAATTAAAATCGGCAAATTTTTTTGCAAAAATAAAGAAAAAAAAAATGGAAAAAAATTTGGTCCGAACGAGATTTGAACCCACGCACACTGGGAACGCTCCATACGTTTGGTGCCAAAAAATAGAAGGAGTTGTCGTAGAACTTAAATTTTTTGCAAGTCTAATTATTGTGTGCAAATCAAGAAAAAACAAAAAAAAGGCGTGGTCGGTCAATTCTAACGGCTCCCTCCCATACAAAAAAAAAATTCAAATCACCATAAAATGTGTTCCAAATAACATATGAACTTAAAATTTTGGTCGCGTATACTAGCAAATATGACAAGCCTAATTATCAAAAGTGGGCGTGGTGGGTTAATTTTTTCGCCCAGCTCATGGTACAAATCCCAATAAATGAACTGTAAAATTCTGCGTCGTATATGTCGAGATGAATGTTTTAAGATGAAAGCAAACATTTTATTTTATTTTTTAAACGTAAATTATGTTAAAGTTTTCAGTATTAATAATAAAACTATGAAGTGTGCTTTGTGGCAGCAAAAATTTTGAGTTGGTGCAAAACTTTGTATATTAAATTATTTTGTGTCTCAAAAGAGCACACATCCTAAAAGTATGCACCAAATATTTCTTGAAATAACAACCAATTTGAGATTTTTTTTCGAAGAAGTTGAGACATAATTATGAATTTAAAAGCAGGGGCACCTACGGGCACCTAGATTTGGAAGAAATTTAAAGTGGACATGTTCACCTTTGATTTGATACCAAAGATTAAGGTGAAATATGTGGCATTCACCTACATAAATGTCATTATGTAATTTTGTAAAATTCTTTTTGAAACATTCAAGCAAATGTGAAAATTTACAACTAAATAGCTATGAAAATTGAAGGTATTTTTTGGCAGCTGCGCCCTAATGTGCCACGCTCCAGTAACTCATCTTCAAAAAGTAAAACTGTTTCAGTTGTATTTTAGAACTGTGCGGTGATGAATTTTTCGTAACGATACCCGTTTCAAATCATAACCATGCAGTTCTGATTTTATTTCCCTCAGTGCAGAGACTTTGTCAAAAGCCACGGTTTATTGTGTTATTTTGATAACCGTTCCTTTGAAATCGTCACTATTCAGAAAGAATTTGGGCACTGGTACTCTATGCTTGCTATTTGCAGTATAGATTATAGATAACTACAAATCGTAAAATTAGAAATTAAGGAAAGTACTTACTTTACTTTAATGTGCTTGCCGCCAGCTGATAATTTACATGGATTAAAAAAACTTTAATTCGAAATATTCAATACTATTTAGTTGTTTCGGTGATTGGTTTTGTAAATTTTTGTTTGAATATTAAAAATCAATGTTTTTTTCGATTAAATGGCTCAAAAGTGGCAAATTAGACTCATTTTGAAACAGTGTTATCACATCGAAAAAAAGGAAGTCAAATGCTAATTATTTTCAAATTGTGTCAAATTATAATCAAAGTTGGGCATAAACTAGTTAATAGTTAACTAACGAAGTTAAATTTTTGTTTAACTTATGACGTTTCAGTTTATTTTGAAAACCATTAACTTTTTCATTTAGTTAAGTTAAATTTCTTCGATTAACTAGCATTAGTTAACTTAATAACGGAACAAATTTTTTATTATTGTAAAAAAAAGGAAAAATAAAGACTTCATACTAATTTTGAACTGATTGACATTTAATTGAAAAATTATTTCACAAAAAAATTAACTACACAGGACGATATATTTTGAAGTGTTGACACTTCTATATTCTCGTACACTTTTTATTAGAGAGATGTTAAATAAAAATGCAGATTAGAAAATATCAATACTTATATTTGGGAGGGATTATGTGCAAGATACGTTCCTAGCCACTTAACTTTTGGCAAAAAGTAAATTTTGAAATTTTTGTTGCATACCGCTTTCATCTACTCGCTCCCTCAAATCTGTGCTAAGTAGAGATTATCACTTACATCTATATATATAAAAGAGACGTGTTTGTTTGTCACCAGTAGACGCGAAAACTACAGCACCGATTCTCTCCAAAATTTATATATGTGTTCTAGGGGTCGTGAGTCGTGACATAGGATAGGTTTTGACACGCCCACTTTTACCGCCCACAAGTTAGTAAAAACTGATATATCTCAGACGTTTTTGATCACAAGAAACTGAAATTTGCCATGAACATACTATAAGACCCCAGCCCTAATCTGGGCTACAAATGGTCGAGATTAGACAATGGGGCGTGGCACCGCCCATACAAGTCAATATTTGAAAATGCTGTAATAGCGCTCCCACACAATGTTTTCCAACGAAATTTGGCAAATGGCTTCATGGTTTCAACGCTAAGCTAAATGCAACATATCGGCGTAATTGGACAAAGGGGCGTGGCACCGCCCATACAAACCAATATTTAAAATTTCTGTAACTGTGTTTAGTGTTTTCCAACAAAATTTAGCAAATGGTTTCATGGTTTCAACTCTAAGCTAAATGCTACATATCTGCGTAATAAGGCAAAGGGGCGTGGTACCGCCCATACAAACCATTATTTCAAATTGGTGTAACTGGCCTCTCATTTAATGCTTTCCAACAAAATTTGGCAAATGGTTTCATGTTTTCAACTCTAAGCTAAATGCAACATATCGGCGTAATTGGACAAAGGGGCGTGGCACCGCCCATACAATTCAATGCTTCAAAGTGGCATTCTTGGGCTCCCATTGAATATTCTTAAACGGGAAATGTTTATATGCCTTCAATGCAACATATTGGAATTGGACACCGGGGCGTGGCACTTCCCATACAATTCAATATTTTAAAAAATGTTACACTTGGGCTTCCAATGAACCTTTTTCAACGGGACATGGTTTTATGCTTTAAATTCTAAGTTCAATGTTACATATGGTCGGAATTGGACAGCGGCCGTTGCACTTTTCTCACAATTCAATATTGCGAAATGCTAAACTTGAGCTTCCAATAAAAATATTTGATAATTGTTTTCATTCATTTATTATGACCAAAGGCAAAAACAACTTTTTTAGGGCCAGCAAAGCGGACCGGGCCCTGCTAGTTTGCAATAAAATAGCCTAATTTTTTTTTTTAAATATCTAATTGCAATTTACAGAATAGTTTAGGCCATTTGATGTTGTTCAATTTATCCGGCATGTGGAATGAATGGCATCACTGCATTGATATTGATTGAAAAATGCTTGACAAGATATCAGAGATGCAATTATTTACTTAAAAAAACACTGAACAACAGCAGAAGAGCTCAAGAGATTTGAGTGTTGATCTTGTATAATTAAACCAAACTGCCAAAATTTGGAGTTTATAGCTTCAAAATGATCGTGCAAAATGATGGACAGACCGATGGACATCGCTATATCGACTTAGGAGGATGCTGATAAATACCTAAAATACCCTTTAGAAACTTAGTTGTAATTAATTTAGAACACTCCTATGATTCTTATCTCAAGCTTATATGGAGACAAAGCACAGTGCGATGGCGTCCTCAGTTTTTCCGCAGCACGTCATAATTTTTTTTTCGACTAACGTTTTTATAAAAAAATGTATATGTTTAAGAAAATGGCGCATATTCATAGTCAAATTTAGAAGCTGCTAAACCTTAGAACCAGCTTAGTAGCTGTCAGTGTATTATCTGTCATAAAAATTTTTTTTTTGCATTTATTACAAACAAAAAATGTATTATATTTTATTTGTTTATTACTTTATATTACTTATTTTTGTTTTCTTACTCTTTGTTTATAACAATTTGTAATAACTTTTTATTTACTTAAAAACTTCAATTTACTTTACTTACTTATCCCGGAATTCGAACCTGGAACTCTGGAGTCTTTGCAGTGCGCTCTAAGCCTTTAGCAGTTTGAGCTTGCGCTAACATTATAGAACAACCGTCTAAATCAGTAAGCTAGGTAATCCATAGCATCGCGCTATATAAACATAGCGCTGGTCTAAATGTACACTCTGCAGAGTCTATTAAATCTGAAAACTGTTAAATCTAAAAATAGAACACATCATGCTTTCGCGTACACACAAAAAAATAATCGCTCGGCGCGAGGTTGTGGTAACAAATATTCGGTTGCAGCTCTAGTTTTCGCTTGACAGAGACCCAAATTCGCTTCTAATACCAGAAGAAACGCTAAAATGTTCACCTTTAGAAATGTCACAGTTATAAAGGGTGATCCATTTCGAGGTTCCCTACTTTTTTAAAGAAAAAAACACAGAAAATTCAAATTGAATGGGAAATGTTTTTTATCATTTGAAAGAACGTTCTTTGGCATTTATTTTTTGAAGATTATGTCTATCAAATGTTGGCCGCGGCTACGTCTCAGATGGTCCAACTTTCGATGACTCGTTCCAGCATTTCGACTGGTAACTGGCGAATGCCGCGCATGATGTTTTGCTCCAAGGCCTGAATAGAAGCGGGTTTGTCCGCATAAACTTTACATATCCCCACAGGAAAAAGTCTAATGGTGTGATATCACACGATCTTGGTGGCCAATCGACCGGCCCAAAACGTGAAATTATCTGCGAAGTGCACGGAACACATTCCTCACAGAACGTGAATATCCGTAATAAAGTTGAACGATTTGTAAACGTTGTTCAGGCGTAAGTCTTTCCATGAAGAAATACCAAACAATACTAAACCAAAATAACATGACAGCATGACACGTGATCTATCAAAAAAAGGCTATTGAAAAAAAGTATGTCTACTTGGATCACCCTTTATGAAAGCAACCGGTGACTTTAACGTTGCGTTGTCATACGAGGGGGTAATTTGTCATAATATAGGCACTTGGAAGCTGTCCCAGGATTGTCCTAAGGGAACTTATTTAAGGGCAATTGCCACCATATAGACACTTGGAGACTGTCGCAGGACTATCCAGAGATACTGTACTAGGGGTCAATTGCCATAAATTCACCTTATTTGAATGCATTCATTAGTTGTATTTTGGTTGCAATCGCAATCTTGTCGAAATCGTGTCGCTTATTTTCTTCTTTGTTTGCAATTTGCAACCAAAACACAACTATTGATTTCGAATGTATTATCTGAAAATAAAAATGTGTACAAAAATATGAAATTGTAAAAATTTAAAACTGTAAAAATGAAAAAAAAATAATTTTTAAAGTAAAAATTACAAAAAAAAACCCATTTTAAGTCTGTAATAAATAGGAAAAAATGGATAAAAATTAAAAGAAGTAGTAGAAGAAAACCATTGTAAATCTGTAATAAAAAGCAAAAAATGGATAAAAATTAAAAAAGTAGTAAAAGAAAATCTGAAAAAATAAAAACATGGAAAAATTTAAATTGTTAAAACAAATATAAAAACCCATTCTCAACCAAATATATTTATTTACCCTGCTATGCACTTCTCTCTTTGACCACACTGATTTTAATACTCGAATGCCTAAACAGAAATCGTTGCTTTTCTATGTATGTACTTCATACATGAATATAAGCAAATATTCAGTTTTTATATTTTTGTATCACAAGTACACAACTTTTTACAATATTTAATGACCGAATTCTAAGAGCGATCAGCAGCTACTAAATGAAAATCACGAACGGCCAACCAAATAAATGGCGTGATATAATTGGAATTCGTTTTTAAAACCGAAAAAAATTGCAGACTATTGTGCATGACTCTGTGCAAGTCCTCTTTACACCGGTCCCAGAACCGGTCATTTTGGTGTAATTGACTCCAAATTTCCCAACAGAATATTGATTGCCACACAACACACATTCGCATGTAGCAACTGAATTCGCTTGTGAAACCTTCCATATTTTTCTACTGAAATAGAGGTAGTTCCACTTCTCTGTTTTTCCGCACATTTCCAAATAATAATTTTTATTTCAAATATTCCGCAAATAACTTTAAATTATTTTCATAACAATACAAATAAATTTTATTTCGATTCACCCAATCAGCTATCAGCTGTTCGAATTCCCGAGCTGTTTTGTTTTAAGCCGTCGTCGAAAAAGTCCCAGTATCTTCAACTTTATCATTCAAGATAAAATATATTTCAAAACACAAGCAATCATTACTGTTTGGGACGCCATTGCGATTGCACGCGTCGAATCGCGCTTCTTGTGTTTTTCTAAAAATTAAAAAGTGAGTACGTTTTGTTGCATATGCGTTCTAAGCAGTAATCAAGTACTTTGAAACAAACTTCCATAAAGGAAAAAAATTAGTCATGGCGTTATAATTTGCTTGCAAATTGGCCAAATAATTCTCGTTTGAGATCTCTTATCCTTTCCGTTAAGAAAGGGGGTTAGAGTAAGCAATGTCGAAAATGTATTTATTATCGTTTTCTAAAATGTCAAACTGATTTTACTATAATATTAAACAATATTTATAATTGAAAAAAAAAGTTCAGTAATATCTGTAAAAAAAAAATGTGAAAATACCTTTTCTTTTTGGTTCAAGCCACACTTTTAATTGCAGCCAACTTCATTTTTTAAAAAAGGATAAATGAAGAAGCGGTAAATTGTCGATTTGTAAAGTGCGATTTAATACAGTTTATAGAAAGGAAAAAGAAACAGTAAAACAAAAAGTGAAAAATGATAACAAGGCGTACCAAAATATTACGAAAATACTAAGGAATTACAAATTACGAAAAAGATTAGAAAATGGTCAAAAAATGTCCAAGAAATATCCAAATGAATATTAATTGGAAATAATTCGGCTTAACTGTACTTTAGAGCCCATTCATTCATTGTCCTCTTCTTATTGTTGCAATTTGTATTTTGGCGTCCTAAAATTGAATCTGCAAGGATTTTGGGCATCAAAATCTAGTTTCCGAGAAATTTTTAAGTTACGGTTTTTCCCATATAAACGGGTTACTCTGTCGTGGTTACAAGCTTGTCACCGCAACAGGCTTGTTACAAGCTAGTAACCGCGATGGAATAGACCTGAAAGAGTTTAATTTTTTTTTCTAACAACATATTTGGTGACTTTTGAAAAGGTGTCTTTATTAATTTTGGGTACGATTTTGTTTTAGTAATTTTCAAACTGAATTCACACAAAATTTTAAAAAGTCTCACCATCTCACAGGAATTAAAAAATCTCAAAAATAGGATGGCTTTCTTCGTAAATGTGTATTTCAACGGCAATGTTGAAATACACTGTCAAAATTACTCCTTCGAGAGGAAAACTAAGTGTATACGATTATCGAAGAGAAAGTATAGTTTTTCTTTAAAAATTCGCATATTTTATTAATATTTCTTTTTTTGTGGTGCTACTTTTTTATGTAGTCAAGAATTTTTTCGATATACGAACGCAATCGAACGATTGCGTTCGATGCGAATTCAATAATTTCTGACGATATCCTTGTAGACTACAGCGAGCAGTATCGTGTATGCCCGGGATGGAGCTTAGAAGCTGTTGAAGTTGATCGGGGCTTACAATCCGAAATCGATAATTCGAGATTTGGCATTATAAAATCCCCAACGGATTTTGTGATGCCAAGTACTTCGAAACACTCACACGGATACATTGAACTCTCATCGAATACATTAACAATTCCTGTAATTGCACTGTCCGATATTGCACAGTGCAATACAGTTCAAGGAAATGTAGTTTGTGCAATGAATGCAGAAGTAATGTAACATTTAATTAGTTGTTTATTTCGTTATTCAGTACCATTTTTTCCTAGATACTTCGAAATTTAAATGATATCGACTTAAAAATTTTAAAAGAGCATTTCATTCGATCGAAAGTTCTTGAAAATGTACATCAAATTAAACTGGCGAAAGTCGTCATAAAGAGAATTTTAGAAATGAATATAAATATCGAGTATAGAATAAATTAAATATTAGCTATTGAGAATTTCCATATAGGCTGATTTTTAACATTTTTAGATTTAATAGACAAGATTTCATTTATCTATCAAATGTAATTTGCGAAGTTTTTATTGGAGAAGTGAAAGAAGTATACTGCACCCCATCAGACAAAGAACTAAAACCATCGGGAAAACTCTACGCCAATTAAGCTCTTGTGGGCTCGTACTAAGGAGATCGCATATAGCTAAAAACTCAAGTCAAAGTGTAGCTGAAGTAAAAGGTTTGTATTTTAATTATGCTCTTTGTCTCAGAATACTTTCGGCCATACTCTTACTTGTTCTTAATATTTTTCTCCTGTTCAGACAAAAATGTTTTGGCAGACTTAGAATTTGTACAGTCCAACAATGAGCAAACAGAAGAATTCATCGAAAAGTGGGGAAACTGTTTGCCTAAACGAAAACAAATTCTAAACAATTCCAGTTTAGCCACCAGTGATTACCTAAAATTGTTTCCAGTTTTTGAGAGTAACGACAATTTTGTTTTTAAATTGGTAATACATACATTTAATTCAATTCGAATGGCTTCTGTAAAGAACTATGATAACATCATTGTTTACCCAATTATAGCTTTTATCTGATGTGCAATCGCTTTATCCAACATTCCGAGGTTTTGAGTATTGGGATTTCTCGTACACAAATATTTTGGAAAAAAGACTTTTTTTGAAGGATTTGACAGCCTAAAGTTGGGCTGCATCGTCCGCCAAGGGTAGCGAAAGTAAGTATTTTACAGTACAAAGTTTGCAATACCTCTTGTTATATTTAATGCTTCACAATTTAGGCACAAAAAAAGCAATTGCTTTTTTAGTATTTACATTTCTTTTTCCATCGATGATAAGCGGATGATTTCGAAAGGAAACTCCGGAAACGGAAGATTTGGTTTCAGCCACGAGTTGTCTTCGTGGGCGACTTCCACAATTTGAACGCCTTTAATTGATAGAAAGTACCACTTCGCAGAACCGCTTGAAGTGGTTAGGAACGGTTTGCTGCTGTATCTTTCTCTCAACATAAGCTATCCTACAGAAAGCACCGTCGTCTGGGACTAGTTCAACAATATGTTTTCGAGTTAACATACGCCATGACATCAACAACTCAACTATAAAAGCTGTTCACCAGAAGTTATCAACAATTACAATTCTTTACAATTTAAAATATTTTATAAAATGAGTGTAAACTGTTTCGTTTGTAGTATAACTGTTTCTACACTAAATGTGTACTTAGGTCACTTAAAATTACATCCTACCATTAATCGTTTCCCCTGCTCCACCGAAAACTGTTAACGAGTTTTTTCAGACATTTACAACCATGTAAATCATATTCGACGTGATCACATTCAGAATTTTAGTAGCGATATAGAAACAAATGTAATCATCAGGGTTCTTGAAATTATTCGAATAATAAAAAAACCGGTTAACCGAACGTCCGATTAGTAACCGTTTGTACGAATACTATTCGGTTAATGATATTCGATTAGTCGCTCAGCTTCGACTATTCGATTAACCGTCACTGTCGACTAGTCGGTTAACCGTTCATATTCGGTTAACCGAATAAGAGTTCAAATCGAAATGAAAAGTAAAAGTTTCAACTGCCAAAACGAAAGTTACAAACGAAATAAAATTTGCTAAGCGTCGCACATTGCATATAATTTCTCTTTTGAGCGTGTCATTGAAGATTTCGATTTTAAATTCATAATATTCGACTAACCGAATATCAACGGTAAATGTATCCTCGACTTTTGAGAGTCATTTCCTATGTAAAAACCCACGCTGGAACAGAATATGAAGTCGGAAAAATTTGAAGTAGAACAGTTTTGGAGATATTGCACTATTTGCATATTTTGCATTTTGAAACACATTATTGCAAATATCTCCGGTTTCGATTGTCCAATTACAAAAATTATCTGTAATACAAAACTTTCCAACTAGATTATCGACTTCATATTCGGATTCAGTGTGGGTTTTTACATAGGAAATGACTATCAAAAGTTGAAGATAACGAAATTTTTAATAATTTGTAAACTAGTGCAATCAGTCATGAAATTTTAGATACAGTTTCTTTCGATAATGAAACACAATCTACGTATTGAAATTATGGCGATACTTGTAGAGATCTAATGAAATCGATACTGGAAACTTTGAGAAACAAAAAAATTCCAAGGAATACAGCTATGCAAATATCCAAAAGCTTATTTGAATTTAACGACAAATATATTAATCAGGCATTAAATTGTTTTGATCATAACGAACCAAATGAAAACGAAGAGTTGAGCTTGCTTTTGAAATCGTTGTTAAGCAAACAGTATCTTTAATCTGAATACTTAGTTTTAAAACAATTAAAAGCCATGCATATTTTGGTGGAGTTCGATAACATTAGACTTGGATCAGTTAAAACAAATATATTCAAGTTCAAATGAAATTATAAATGTTCGTTATGAGTACTTCTTTCAAATTGTAAAACTTAGATAATTATTCACAATTTTCTTTTCTCAAACTTCGATATTAAACCAAATTCAGAACTACATTAGGGAGGCCGGATCCTTAAATCCTATTATTTGCAATATAGTTCAAAGCTCTTTTTGGAAAGACAAAATACATAGCCTTAACCCTAACAATACAGAAAATGTTTTTTTATTCCTACTATAGTATATTTCGATGATTTTCGCATAATGGCCAACACAAAATTGGCGCAGTTTATATTAAAATGTTAACTCTTCCAGAGCATTTAATGTCGAAACTAACGTCAATATTTTTAGTCATGCTTTTTTTTACAGAAAGCAGGAAAAAGTATGGCAATCATAAAATTTTTAGAAATCTAATCGAAAAACTGAATGATTTGCAGAATGAAGGAATTGCCATAAATCAAAGTATTATTAAATTTATTCCTTGTGCAATTGTAGGTGATAATTTAGGAATGAATTCAGTATTGGGATTTGTAGAGTCATTCAACGCTTGTCGTTACTGCAGGTTTTGCAAGTGTAGTGCTGATGAAATGAAGTTTATGTGCTCAGAAAAACTTGATTCTATGCGAAATATTAACAATTAAAATTCTGATGTTAATTTAAAAAAATTGCAAAATTTTCATACTGTTGAAAATTACAGTGTTGTTAGTATGCACGATTTGTTAGAAGGAGCCCATTACGATCTTGTTCTAATTTTTAAAAATGTGTAACACAAGAATTGTTCACTATTGAACAATTAAATTCAAGAATTAAAATGGCAGATTTTGGGTCGAATACACAAAAACCAGCTCTTTTTGACAATGACTGCATTTAAAAAAAAAACTAGAGAGTGGATTATCTTCGGCTATACCGAAGCTGAAATACCACACAGTAGGAAAAAGTACATTGAACATAAAATTATGTGGTCTCAAGACCCCATTTTGAGCGGTAATGCTGATCAAGAATATATATACTTTTCCATACCGGACACGCCTCCTTCTGGGCGTTACAAACGTTGTGTCAAAGTGAGTATACCCTGCCACAGTGAGTGTGGGGGTATAAAAATAAATTAAGGTTATCCGCATCAGAAATGAATGTTATGATAATTTACTTTCCAATTTTAGTTGCAACTTTTTATTGCTCTGAGAGAAATAATATCACTGATATTTAGGAAAAGAATTCATAACGATTTACCCAAATATTTAAGAACACTAATACATCACCACAATACTGTATATATAGAAGTGTCTGAAAGCAAATTGAATCCAAAATTTCATTTTCTACCAAGAGTTATGGAAACTATCGGTCCACTTGTTTCGATTAACTCGATGCGTTTTGACGCGAAACATCAGGTTGTTAAGAAAACCGTTTATATTTCAAATAATAGGAAAAATATTCTGAAGACATTGCACATAAAAAATCAAATCAAACTGGCAAATCTCTTTTTTTAAATTACAAAAATGTTTTAGAGTTACAAATTAAATATGGACCATTAAGAGCAATGAAGTGTTATAAAAAATATAGTTTAACACGTGAAACCAAAAAAATTAATTGGGTTCATTTTCATAATCTGATATTAGAACCGTAAATGGTTGTTTGCAATGGGTTTCACGATAATGGGGATCCAATATTTGGATTGATTTCTTTTTTAGTAAAGACAGGTGAAGGAAGTGAAGATTTGTTTGCTTGTTTACAAACATCCGAAACGCTTTATTTTGATAAACATTATTTTACATTTAAAGTAAACACTTTATGTAATTGACTTAAAATCTATAAAATGTGACCACACTTCCCACTTATGCAAAGCTCCTTGTGGGGATACCTTCGTTATATGCGAGTTTTAAATAGCATTAACATAATAAACGTGATATTAAAATATGATTTTTTTTACAGTTATTTTAAGCAACTAGGTTATTGTTATTTAAATGTATATATGAAATAAAAAAAATGTATTTATATTCCAAATTGTAATTCTGTTTTCATTTACTTAGAAGAATTCATATAGGAATTAAAGGTTGCCTCATCAGACAGTAGATGCTGCAACATCAGTAAGTAGATGTTGCAAAATCTGACAGATGCTGCAACATCAGAGAGTAGATGTTGTGACAGCTGCTAACATTCGAAAATTCTGCTGCCCCAACAGTTTTTGTTTTCTGGGTGTACATTAGACCATCTAATTTGAAGCATATTTGGAAGGAGATTCCAAAAATTTTTTTTGGCCGATCGTAGAGGTAGCGCAACGACATATTTCTTCTTATTGTCAACACTTCGATTTTAGAGTGTAATATATCAAAATTTTTGTCTCGTGGAGACCTATAATAATGTCTCAGAGGTCCTTGCTCTTAAGTACACCCTTCTAGTACTTACCCACCAGATCTCAATTAGTACCACCCTAACATGCCATTCCAATTGCAGAAAATTAAAGAGAATTGTCTTCGGTCTGACCGAAACTATAATACCCTGATGCAAGTACGATATATTCTGAGACCATATGTTAGTAATTTTATCGACAATCGGTATTTTATTGATAGTTTTTCGATATTTTATACATAGTTTTTCGATATTTTATCGATTTTTTATCGATTTATTATCGATAATTTTTCGATAATTTATCAATAATTTTAGTTTCCTTAAAAATTTTGTTCCAATTCCATTTTGTTCCGGTCCAATTCCATTTCGTTCCGGTTTCATTTCCATTTCGTTCCCGACCTCATTTCCAACCCAATATTTATCAATAATTTTAGTTTCCTGATCCATTGAAAAATTTTGTTCCAATTCCATTTTGTATGGGAGGTAGGCGTGGCTCTTAGCCGATGTTGCCCATTTTCAATACCGTCCAATCATTCGCCAAAATAAGAGGAATCCCAAAAACAGTTCTCATGCGAAATGACAGACAGACGGACATGGACTAATCGACTCAGGAGGTGATGCTGATCAAGAATATATATACTTTTCCATACCGTACACGCCTCCTTATGGGCGTTACAAACGCTAAGTTAGTATACCCTGCCACAGTGTGTGTGGGGGTATAATAAAAAAAATTTTAAGGAAAAATCACAAAATAAAAAATTTGAAATCTGTAAAAAAAAAGGGAAAAGTGTTAAAAATTTAAAAAAGGATAAACAAAAATCTGTAAAAATAAAAATATGAAAAATGTTAAATTGTTAAAATAAATATAAAAATCATTCTGAACAAAATGCGTTTATTTACCCTTTTATGCATCTCAGTCATTGACCATACTGTACGCACTGATTTTAATACTCGAATGCCAAAACCGAAGTCGTTGCTTTTGTATTTATGTCGCACAGGCGTGCTTAACAAAAACATAGGTTGCTTTGAAAATGATTTCTATCAGCATTAAATCACTCACCACCACCTTTTTTCACATGTATGCTTATTTTTCACATTTTTATTAAATTTTATTTACAAAATTCTAATTTTTTCTAACATTTTCAATTATAAGAAAATATATCACTTTATACAAAACGAATGTCATTTCTCCAAAAGAATATTATTCAAGTTATTTCAACATTTTTGGTTACTTGATTTAATTTTTTAGATTTTTTTACGAAGCCGTCTTTGAGTTCGCTTCACAAATCACAACTGATTAGAAAAACTGGTTTACTCACAGATTACTCGGTTTTTCTTCGGCAATCTTCTCTCAAAGATAAACGAAACAAAACCAAGGATAAATCACTGAGTTTTGTTTGAAACACACTACCTCTGCATTACATGTGTTTAGTTCAGAACCAATCTACAGCTCTAAATGTGCTTGATTCACCTATTGTAACTATAAAACAGCTGTATACCCCATGGATCCAGTAAAATGGAAGTCAGTTGTTTCTTGCAGACGTCTGTTAAATCTAAAAATATAATGTGTTCTATGCATACATCATGCCTTCGCGTACATAAGAAATATCCATTTTTTATTGCAAAATAATAATTTTATATCGTTTAGATTAACCGATGGAAGTTGTTTCCGATTTCGTTTTCTCCAAACTTTTGTATGGGATAGTAAATAAACATTTTTTTTTTAGTAAGATTTACCAACCAAATAGTTTTCTGTGTATGAATAGACCATTCTAAACACAATTGCGTTCTCAGCCATCACATGATGTTTATCGTCCATTTCTCAAATTTCTCAAAACCAAAGCTGGGCATAGTTAATCGAGAATTTAACTTCGTTAATCCGAAAATAGTTAATCAAAAATTTAACTTCGTTAAATTAAATAGTTAATTTCTTTAAAAAGTTAACTTCGTTAAAAGTTAAAGTATAATGTTTAATTTTCTTTAGAATAATAAAAAAATTTGGTTCCCAAAAAAAACATAAACGAGTTTTTTAAAAAACAATAACTTTATATAAAAGTCTGCACTCACAGACTCGATTACCGAGCGTTTTCAGCTCCCTACATTTAAATTTTTATTTATATTCATAAAATTAAAAAATAATAATGAAAATAATGAAGTTCGGTTAAGAACAAAAATTTAATTATTTTGGACATGTCCTGTGAAATATTCAGTTAGATTTCTCCTCCTCAATTTTACGCAGTAGATGCATAAATAATATTCCTTTAAAAGTTAACTAATGCTAGTTAATCGAAGAAATTTAACTTAACTAAAAGAAAAAGTCAATGGTTTTCGAAATTTACTGAAACGTTAAAAGTTAACCAACAATTTAACTTCGTTAATTAACTATTAACTAATTACCTAGTTACTGGACAGCTTTGCCTGTGATATTTGTTCTTAACCAAACATCATTCGTTTCATTATTATTATTTAATATTCTAATGAAATTGTTATGCCTTTAGACACCGACCGAAATTCGGTTTCGGCTTTTCGGCCAAAAGAAGCTGTTTTAGCCGTGTTTCGGATTCGGCCAAAAAATAAATTATCGTTTTCGGCTGAAATTTAGAAATTTCAGCCTAAAACAAAACCGAAAATGTACATTTTTATCAATATTCAAAAAATCAGTAAAAAAAATGTTTAATTATCTTTTTACACAATTATTTTGCAATCACTTTAGGTTTGTTAGGAGCAGCTGCATCAAAATATATTTTCTTTAACACATACATTTTTTTATAATAACAATAGTCAAAAAAAAATAAACGTGCTGCAGAAAAACTGAGGACGCCGTCGCACAGTGATTTGTCTCCATATAAGCTTGGGACAAAAATCTAAGGAGTGTTCTTTTTTAGGTCAGCTGATTTCAAAAATGTGATCGATTTTTCTATAACCCTTTATATACCTTGCACACCAAGGATATATTGCTTTTGTCTCACCGTTTTTAACGCCAATAAGGAGGCGTGTTCGGTATGTAAAAGTATATATTCTTGATCAGCATCCTCTTGAGTCGATATACCGATATGTAACAAAAATTTCAAAGTGAATTTTTTGGCAAAAGTGAAGTGGCTTGTAACGCCTATGGTCCATAATCCCTCCCATATACATGTATTGATAGTTTCTAATCTTAAATGTTAAATTCCAGACAGTTTGCTTCTAAATGAATCTAATCCATGATCTGAACTTTAAACGAATGATTTCAGCCACTGAACCGGTTAATTATGTACTACTTTATAATATTTGATATGGTTTTTTTCGGTTTCTGCCGAAATTAAAAATTATTAATTTCGGCCATTTCGCTTTCGGCAGAAAACAAAAGAAGAAAAATTTCGGCCATTTCGGTTTCGGACGAAATTTGAAAAAGCGGTTTCGGTCGGTCTCTACTATTTAATATAACTTTTCAACGAAATTAACTTTTGAATTTAACGAAGCTAAATTTTGATTAACTATTAGCGGATTAGCAAAATTAAATTCTCAATAAACATTTAAAAAAAAAAAATTTTTAAATAAATTTTATTTTTTGACCAAATTACACTTTTTTTTAAAATAGAAAACTTTTTTAAGGAAATAGCGAATTAAACTGAAGTTAACTTATTGGTTAACTGCTTTAGTTTATTTCTTGGTAAACGATGCCCACCTATGGTTTAAATATTTCTATTAGAAATCTTAGGCGGTTCGTTATACACTACACAGTGTTTACCATATTTTTTTCGCCAAAATCTGTAATTACAAAGAAAAAATATTTTTTTTTTCAAAAAAAAATCTGTTGTATGAAATTGTTTTTAAATTCAGACCAATTAGTAAATATTATACACATATAGTAACGGCCAGGTGATTGGTAAAGCCTACTCTAATAATTTATATTGGCTTCCGAAATTTTAAGAATTTTAACTTGGGTACTACTGAAAACACCGTTCGAATGAGTACCAGCGCACTTTAAGGGAGAAAATCATATTTAAGAATTTAACTACTTTTCGACCCTTTTCCTGGAAGAAAACCATTTTTGATGCAAAAATTTGCGCTATTCAATGACAAACCACTTTGCAAAAGTAATTTTTGTTTTAAAAATGCTCATACAAATTTAGAATTAAAAAGCTAACGTACTTGTCGTATTGAAGATACAACAATAAGATTAAACCGAATTTTTTAGTTTTCAAACCGTCCATCTTGTCCATTTCCTTAACGGTTTCAGAAGAAAACGGCGCTAGCCGTTTCTTATTATAATCTTATAATCATGACCTAGAGTCCGAACAAGAATCCCAAATCATCGTACAAAATTAATATCTTACATTGTTTTAAAATTTGATAACTCTGCTTTCAAATTAGTTTTCAGCACAATGTTTTAAAATATATTAACTTGGTTTTAAATTTCGTACTTAAAGTACGTGTTTTAAAATGAAACAAATTTGTTGTAAGCTCTATTTTAAAAATCCATACTCTAGATTTTTCTTTCAGTGTAAGAACTATGAACAAAAATAGACTAAGTGCCACGCACACCAAAACTATAACTGTAAGTTCGGAATGGTTCACTAAAAATGCCCTCCTCTCCCTTTCCCCCCATTTCCCTTCCCACCCCCTTTTGAGGGTGTATTTTTCTAGCGGAGCTGCACGAGATATTTGCTATTATTCGATTTAGTTCAGACGGGCATCTCGTTTTCATCACATATTAACAGAATTTAAACTCAATTGTTTAATTTATAACTAATAATGAATAATTACCACAGAAAACGTTTATCTTTTTACTATATTTTAATACAGCTACCACTACTCAGCAAATCGTTTTTAGTAAAGTAATTTTCTATACGTGCTAATGTGTATATATACCATTCCATGAAAATTTTTGCGAAATAAAAACCACACTGCAATCACAAATTTTTTTAAAAATAAAAGGAAAACCAATCACTTTAAATTTTAATTCGTTGATATTTATATGGAAACATATTTTTCTCGTATTCAAGGCAATTGTTTTTTAAATTTTTGTATATATTTGGTAAATAAGTGTTTTGTAGTATCATTTAAGTTTCTTATTTTATATATGTAATTAGTATATTGATTTAACTAAGGTTTATTTAAAATTAGCTATTTATGACTGTGTTTAAATAAATAAAGGTACAGTACGAATCACATTGTTAATGCATTTTCTGGTAGTGTATCACGAATAGCTGTAAAAGAAAAAAAAATATTATAAGTATTAAATGTTATAAGTTTTAAATGTATTGTATGTACATATGTATTTTTCAAATGTAAAGTAAATATAATATTTTACAGAGTGTCCCGGACAAGGCGGACCAGTGGGTTTGGACCGGATCGCGAAGGAGTTCCAGTAGTATAATGTTAATGGCTTAATTAATAACTTCATCAGTAGATCCTAACTGGTGTCTAATGGACCCCCCCAATCATACGAATTTTTTTGTTTCTGGAGCAGAAGAATCAACTGGCAGCGGTTTGTCCCTTTAATCCAGGAAAACTAGTGTATATATGTATTTATTTATCTACACACACAAAAAAAGACGGCAAATCTAGCCGAAAAAAGAGGGTGAAAAGCGCTCCAATCGTTCAATGTTGTACGTTTAACCGACGAGAGATGGTAAATTTATTTCACCATTTTTTTTCACGGTGAAGTTGTACATTTTGTGGAAAATTCCCATTTAACCAAAAATGGAAATAACAACAACTTTTTCCATTATTTCAATGTCAATGTCAATTTAATGTAAAATTTTGAAGATTTTTTTAACCATTTTTTCGGTTAATCCAACAAACAAACATATGTTCGCTTGCGTAGGCTTCAATTCGCTGC
Organism: Heteromyza rotundicornis; assembly: GCA_951394025.1. Classification (NCBI taxonomy): domain Eukaryota; kingdom Metazoa; phylum Arthropoda; class Insecta; order Diptera; family Heleomyzidae; genus Heteromyza; species Heteromyza rotundicornis. The sequence goes on along the minus strand of OX596014.1, from coordinate 6,145,576 downwards.
CAACGCAATGCCCTACGGGAAATTTGGAGTCAATTACCCCAAAAAAGACCGGTTCTGGGACCGGTGTGCAACCAAAACACAACCAATTAATGCATTCAAATAAGGTGAAATTATGGCAATTGACCCCCAGTGCAGTCTCTCAGGAAAGTCCTGCGACAGTCCCCAAGTGTGTATATGGTGGCAATTGCCCTTTAAAAAGTTCCCTTACGACAGTCCTGGGACAACTCCAAGTGCCTGTATGGTAAGAAAGTCCAAGGACGCACTCAGAAGCTGGCCGAATCCCACTTGGCATGTTTCATCAAAAAAAAGTCCGAGTGAATGAAGTATTGGTTTGAAATTGCTGCCGTCTTTCAAATTTTAATTCGTTTTTTCTGAGTTGACATTAAGTACTTGGTGTACTTTTTGTATTTTGTGTTGTCATTGTGTTGATCGTTTTAACCACTCGATATTTTGAAGATAACGAGTACAGTAGTTGTATTGATGAGAACAAAACAAATGTTGTCAAGTCATTATTTGTCATGAGAGAGTATGCTACCGACACACAGTGATTTGTCTCCATATGAGCTTGGGACAAAAATCGAAGGAGTATTCTAAATTAATTGAAACTAAGTTTCTAAATGTATTTTGCCCTTACGACAGTCCTGGGACAACTCCAAGTGCCTGTATGGTGGCATATTACCCCTCCTATGACAACGGTTGCTTTCATATAGAGGTGACATTATAGGGACCGATCCCTGTCCAAAAGGGATCTGTCACGTGACTGTCCCGGACCGGTTCTTTTTCCCGTAGGGTGATGTAAAACCATCGCTACGCCTACAATATCACTTTTATTTTTGGGAATTCTCAGTGCTTAGTTAATCAAAGATTATATTTACGATCAGTTGGTTGGAACTCCTAAAGCAGCACTACAAAAAACTTGTGTACATTAGTGGCAACTATGCAACTGCAATGGTGACGCCATGTTGAATCCAACAGTTGCTAATATGCAAAAGAGATTTGAATGGAGCCAGTACCCACTATTACAGAATCAGTTCTGAACTATATTTGAAATAAATAAATTTCTTGCAGTGTTTCACTGTTTCGTGCGTGGGTCAGATGGAAACAATAATAAGGCAAGGAATTAATGTGTGAAAAATTACGAAAAAATACAGAAATTGTTTAACTTTCGACTTAACATGGTAACCAAAAAATATACATCAAATTTTAAATGCTAATTTTAATCCGACCAGATTTCACAACCCAAGTTGCTCCTTAAATCAAAGTAAGGCATTCTTAACCGACCGATGCCGAACTTCGGATTTTTTGAACATTCGGCCAAAATCGATTCCACCCATTTGCAATACTATCTACCAAATACAGTGTACCAAACATTTTTAATTATTAACTTTTTATTTCAAAATTTTTTAATTGAATAATTTTTAATAACACTGTGCCTTGGTTATAGACATTTGCATGAATGTGCTTGAAACGCTGTCGAAGACATGCATTTCATTTTCAAATATTAACTGTCGTTTCCCGTATGCTTACAAAAGGAATTGGTGTCTTGTCCTAAGACATCGAGTGTAACTGAGCACAAGACAAGATTCTCACAAAACATTACTGCAGTGTACTCACAAAAGCAGTGTGCAATAAAATAAGTACAGTAAAATATAGTGTGCTTGACAGCGAGTACTCCAAGCATTTTTCAATGCGAACGTTTGTCTGCTTGCTTTGTGTGTTTTACTCCTAAATAGGACAATTTCTGGGAGATTCATTCACGTCACTTGGGAGACGTGATTTACCCAAAAAAGTCTAATAAAGCACTCAGAAGCTGGTCGAATCCCACCTGGCATGATTCACTCAAAAAAAGTCCAATGACGAACTCAGAAGCTCGCCGAATCCCACCTGACGTAATTCACCCAAAGAAAGTCCAAGGACGCACTCAGAAGCTGGCCGAATCCCACTTGGCATGTTTCATCAAAAAAAAGTCCGAGTGAATGAAGTATTGGTTTGAAATTGCTGCCGTCTTTCAAATTTTAATTCGTTTTTTCTGAGTTGACATTAAGTACTTGGTGTACTTTTTGTATTTTGTGTTGTCATTGTGTTGATCGTTTTAACCACTCGATATTTTGAAGATAACGAGTACAGTAGTTGTATTGATGAGAACAAAACAAATGTTGTCAAGTCATTATTTGTCATGAGAGAGTATGCTACCGACACACAGTGATTTGTCTCCATATGAGCTTGGGACAAAAATCGAAGGAGTATTCTAAATTAATTGAAACTAAGTTTCTAAATGTATTTTGCTGATTTCAAAAATGTAATCGGTTTTTCTGCAACCCTTATAGTTTTTGAATAAATCCAGAATTGTATGCTTGATTTTCTTTTTTATTGGACGGTATAGAAAATGGGCAACATCGGATAAGCCTATCTCCCATACCAAATGGCCGCCAATTTTATAATACGTAACCGAAAATGGGCAACATTGGATCAGAACCACGCCTACCTCCCATACAAAATGGGCGCTAAATTTGTATTATTTTCGTTTATCTTGAGAAATACTGAACTGATTTGGATGCGGTTTTTTGCATTGGGTTGGAAATGAGGTCGGGGACGAAATGGGAATGAAACCGGAACGAAATGGAATTGGACCGGAACAAAATGGAATTGGAACAAAATTTTTAAATGGATCAGGATGATAAAATATTGGAAAATAATCGATAAATATTAGAGACCGAACGAAATCGCTTTTTTTAATTTCGGCCGAAACCGAAATGGCCGAAATTTTTTTTTTTCGGCCGAAACCAAAATGGCCGAATTTTCATTTTTTTTAATTTCGGCCGAAACCGAAGCCGAAACCGAAAAAAAAAGAAACAATTGTGATTTTTAATGTAATAAAGTGGATAATTAAGCTTATCAGTAGGCTGAAATCGATGGCGCATATTCGTAGTCAAATTTAGTAGCTGCTAAACTTAGGACCGGCTTAGTAGCTGCCAGTTCAGTGTATTATCTGTCAACTTAGTAGATTACTAAAGTTAAGTTGGAGCTTAATTTGACTATGGCCGATCATTTTAAGTTCAGATCATGAATTAGATGAATTTAGAAGCAAACTATAAAATGCGTGGAAATCGAGTAGATATGGGTTTATGCGTAGAAATTCTACGAGAGTAGTAGAAATTTCTGTCGGGGAAGCAGATTTGTAGAAAGTATAGTACTTTTGCATTGTATGAAACTCACATAATATTTTGAGGAGCAGATTTCTTACCATAGTAATCGAAAATACCTTGAGGGAAGTAGAAAAATCTGCTACCGTAGTAGAGGATTAGAAATTTATAAATCATTGCGAGAGTATTAGATCTACTCCGATAGGACATGTCTTCTTTGTCGCTTCTGATTCTTCGAAGCTATGATCAATGCTTAAATTTGTGTTACATACCGCTTTTATCCACGTGTTGTTCCTTATGTATTTTGATACGCTAAATCCGATAATTAAATAATTAAATTTTTCCAGCACGCACCATTTTTCTGCAAACGCCACAAAAATTGCATTTTTGGTGCTGTAACAATTTCATTATTTTTATTTTCGAATCCAACGTGGCAAAATACACAAGAATTTGTCTATCAAGTATATTTAACACACAAAAAGTTCAGTTTTGTCGATCAGTGTAATCTTTGTTATTTATTTGTTACATTTTTCTATCAAACCGAAATTTTCGGCGGAAATATAGAAATTTCGGCCGAAAACGAAATTTGGCCGAAGGCGATATTTTTTTTTCGGCCGAATCCGAAAAAGCTTTTTTGGCCGAAAAACCAAAACCGAATTCCGGTCGGTCTCTAATAAATATTGGAAAATTATCTATAAAATTATCGAAAAATTATCGATAAATTAAAATATCGAAAAACTACCAATAAAATACCGATTTTCGATAAAATTACTAACATATGGTCTCAGAATGTATCGTACTCGCATGTGCAGGGTATTATAGCTTCGGTCAGACCGAAGATAATTCTCTTACTAGTTTTTATTTGTTTAACATGTGCTTTGCTTGGTAAAGTAACAAACCCCAAGAAATCCTGAAAAATCTGGAGAACCCGGAATTACCAAAACCATTCGGTATTGATTGCCTTAGTCAATAGGAAGAAGAGAGAAGAGTAAAATAGAGAAAAATTAAATCACATTGGATCAACAATATTTCAATTGAGCTTTTAGTTACTATACATACATTAATATCAATATATTAATTAAAGTACATACATTCATCACATTTTACCATTTTATTTACGTAATGAACTTTTTGAAAAATTTTTTTTATATAAAATCTTAATTTTAGGCTTTCACAAAAAAACATTTTTTTAAAAAAATTGGTAAAAAATGGTGAATATATTTTTTTTTCTGAAAGAAAACACATTGAACTTTAAAATAAAAAAAAAATGTTCACTAACTTTTATATACTTTGGGATTGTAAATCCATAATTTTTTGGTTTTTTTTGGATTTTTACACGAAAACTTGTTTTTTTCATGGTACTTACAAATTTTTACATCGAAGTTTAATGCCCAGAATTTTTTTTTCATTTATCACTACAATAATAACATTTATAAAAAAATAAAGTTTGTACCATTCTTTCTTGTACCACTCATTTTTTTCACAAAGCTATCAAAGATTACTTTTTTTTCGAGCATTTCTGATAAAATTTCTTTAATTTGTAAATATTACACGGACGTCTGAATTTTGTCTATGGGACAAATCACTGTGCGACAGTGCTTGTGTTTAAATAAACGTTAAACATTGAAATAGTGTACAGTTTTCTGGAATAGCAGTAAATACATTTGTGCAGATGTCTACTTGTTGTACTTGAGAGACAAATTCTTATGTATTTTGCCACGCTTAACCCGAAAAAATAACCAAATTTTTTCAGCAAGAAAAATTGTCAAATTTTATATATTTTCGGCGTTTGAGAAAATTGGGTTCGAAAAAGTTGAAGGGCTGACAATTTTTTTACAAATCGGAGTATCTATTCATAAGTTACAGTATAAAAACCACAAATGTTTGGCGTTTGTTTAAAAATGGATTCAGCGTGGCAAAATACATACGAAACAACCAAGTATTATCATTTATCAAAACTACTGTCGACCTAGAATCATCTCCTGAGTCCATCTAAAGATATATTTCGATAATAAATTGAGAAAAAACAATCTATATAAAAAATATGAAGCAATGGATTAAAATAAAATATCACCGCTGGCGGGCTTGAACCTAATACTGCCGCAGAGAAAGCGGAAGCTCTAACCAACTGAACCGCAGCCAGCTCTTTAATGACTTCAGCTAATGGCGATTAAGTTCAGCAAGCTGTATGGTGAACACTTTAATGTTTCTACACACACAAAAATCATGTTTGGGAGAAACCATTGCCACCTTTTAGGAAATAACACTGCCGCAAGGCTAGCGTTGCCACCTAACACTATTTTCACCTGTTACGGCTAACCATTTTTTCCGAATGTCGGTTATTTTTATCGCAAGGCGATTTAATCATTGGTTTTTCCAATTTTTTATTTTCGTATTTTCGTTCGATTAATCGATTACGTGATTTGATAATCGATTAGTCCACGATTGTTCTTTGCAAAATCGGTTGTGTAACAATCGGTTCTTTTGTCACATTTGGCATTCCCTAGACACGGACGCTTAAAGGAACTTGTTCGCCGCCTAGCTTGCTCAAAAATGTTTTTCTAAAATGCGATAGTTCGTTCTTGCTAACACAATTTATAATTGATATACATTTGTATTTGTTTTTATCAAATTTCTCACCTCACCCAAATATTTTTTATTCGAATATCGCATTTGTAGTTGTTAGTAAGTTTCGCGACGGCTCACGTTGGGTAAAAATTAGTGAAAAGGCGCGCATTGCTTTTTTTCTATTACCCTGTCTTCACAAAGAGAGAAAAAAGTTTATAGTGGAACATATTTTTAATAGAATTCATTGGAAAATCGAATTATTACTTTTTGAATTACTATCACCCCATGGTAAAAGAATATAAGGTACTGCCGCTTCTGACACTTTCCGCCATCTTAACCATCTGACATATATAAGGATTGTACTACCAGATCTATTTAAAAACAATCCCCCAAAAAGTGCTGCCAGATGTGGCGATTTTTCGACATTTTGCCGAATTAAAACCTAATTTTGTTTATGCAATGGCAACATGAAACGATGTTATATTTGTAAAATCTGACCCTCAAATGTTACTTTATGACAGCAAAACTAAAAAAAAACTTGGAAAGAATAAAATGACGATAAGTTATGAAAAATATTTGGCAACGCCAACACGTTTCTTAGAAAATTTTAAATAATGTGGCAACTTTGTGAACACTAAATTAAACGTCAGAATCTTTATTTCTGTCATTTTGTCTGAAGTGGATCAACCTTATTTTCTTTAGCCATGCTATCACCCTACACTATACACCCTACAGCATAATATTATAAAATAATTTCGGCTTTTGTTATGCTTATTAAACCGCCTCACGTTGTATGGACAAAAAAAAGTGGCCCGGGTCACCCCCTGGAAATGTACTTTGGTCTATTTTATGGTGATTCTCAAAATATTTCGGCTCTAGCAACTGTAATCCGTGAGCTGGACCATTTACAAAAAACCTCTATAAATCATGTTTTTTACATGCACGTATTTCTTTATATTGCTTTGGATCAAATAAACTTTATGAAATAATAGAAATCGACAAACTACACAAACCCACACAAGTCCCTTATTTTTGCGATTTTTTTTAGCATTTTTATTCAATTTTTTTATAGTTTTTTTGCATTTTTGGTTCTGAAAAATAGTACAGAAAAACCCACAAAGTATACTTCACAAATTTAAAAAATAGAATTCTTTCAGAACTTTGTAGCTATTTCATCAACCTCGACATTCAATATTCAAATTTCAGAACCAATAATTGTGAATTTACTTTAAGTTTTTGGATTGAATAATAAATATTCACAATCAGCTTTATATCTCAAATCTAAGAAGACGCAAAGAAAACGTTATAACATGAGAAACAGACATATTTGGTGTATCGTGTATTCAGTGACCTTTAGTAAAATTTTACGGGGACATTTTTCTTGAACACATTGACCCTCTAATTCCCTTATTTCTGTCACTTTTTAACCGAAACCAAAAAAAAATGTGCAAAAAATCGATTTAAAGAGGTTAAAAAAAATCGCTAAAATATCGGACTTGTCCTGGTTCGTGCAGTTTTTCAATGTCTATTATTTCATAAACAATATAAAGCAATACGTGCATGTAAAAAACATGATTTATAGAGGTTTTTTGTAAATTGTCCAGCTCACGGATTACAGTTGCTAGAGCCGAAATATTTTGAGAATCACCATAAAATAGACCAAAGTGCATTTCCAGGGGGTGACCCGAGCAACTTTTTTTTTCGAGGCGGTTTAATGCTTATAGACTTCAATAAATGGTCGGATCTGCATGAAAATAAGTACGTTTACACACTGTGATCTCCCAAAAAATGTATGCTCAAAATGGTTTGGATCCGACCTTCTTCAGACCCCATTTAAATGTCTGTCCAATTTTCGATATATTCGTATATAACATCGAATACTTAACCGATTTAGATGTGGTTTTTCGCATTGAGATAGAATTTTATTGGGAACATAATGGGAATGGAACCGGAACGAAATGGAATTGTACCGGAACAAAATGGAATTGAAACAACGTTTTGAAATGGGTCGAAAAATTATCGATAAAATATCAAAACCTTCTCGAAAAAACATCGAAAAACTATCTATCGATAAATTATAAAAAAATATCGAAAAACTGTCGATAAGATATCGAAAAATTTTAGATACAGTTACCGTAACAGAGTTTAAGAATGTATCGAATCTTCTGTCCAGGGTATTCTAGCTTCGGTCTGACCGATTCTCTTACTAGTTTGGGATTCTCTAAGGTCAAGCATTTTTTTCCTCCTTAAAATTTCGTCGCTTGAAAGGAGCTTCGTAAAAAATGGTTGGTCAAGCCATTCCTTGGACTCTTTCTCTAAGATAGTGAAATTTCGCTAATAATTCGCCTTAGGTTAGGTTAGGTTAAGGTGGCTGCCGGAACACCGACATTTAATCATTGGATTTTCCAATTTTTTATTTTCGCATTTTTGTTCGATTAAGCGATTACGTGATTTGATAATCGATTAGTCCACGATTGTTCTTTGCAAAATCGGTTTTTTAAAGTTAAGAAGTTAATAAGTAACTTTTCTATTTCCTCTATTTTGAACTAATATATGTAAAGTTGAGAACTAAATATTCTAATTGAAACGGTATTAACTGAAATTGACCAAATAATGATGTATTCAGATATATTTGCAGATTTGCAAGACTACAAGTCCTCATGTCAATTTTCGATCCTCTGGGCTTTCTGTCGTGCTACACCGTAGGCCTAAAAATTCTATTACAACATATTTGGCGCTCCGGTACTAAGTGGGATGAGCCGCTGACTGAGATGTTGTATACAAAGTGGCGTCGTTGGAATTCCGTAATTGCACTAATAATGGATGTAGAAATCCCTCGCTGTTACTCGCCGGTGCTGAGGGAAGCAAGCAATGTACAACTCCACACATTTGTAGACGCGAGCGAAAACGCTGTTTCATACCTGCGCGTCGAATATAACAACAACGTCACCGTCACTCTTGTGTCCGCTAAATCCAAAGTACCGCCACTCAAATCACTTTCGATCCCGAGACTAGAGCTCCAGGCAGCCGTAGTCGGCAGTAGATTAGCAAACAAAATTTTGAATGTGCGTCGCATTAACACTAATGCACAATTTTATTGGTCTGACTCAAAAACAGTCCTCAAATGGCTACAAAAGGACCCAAAGAATTTCCAGCAGTACGTTATGCACCGTGTAGGCGAAATCTTAGAGAACTCTAATGTAGATCAATAGAGATGGGTGCCGTCTAAATTGAATCCAGCTGATCTTGCAACAAAAATAACGACGCTGACCAGTGCACACACTTGGTTTTCAGGACCAACCTTTTTAAAAAGCAATGCAAGCGAGTGGCCACACTGCCAAGAATTCGAATAGACGGACGAAACTGAGCTTAGGCGAAGTGTTCTGATAATTGGAAAAGTTCCTCTTCAACACATTTATCCAAATGTTGAATATTTTTCGAATTGGAAACGCTTATATCGCGCTGTTGCCACCTTCATTTTATACGTCACAAAACTCGAAGCAGTAGCCACATCTACGAAGCGACCGGTTCATGTCAACTGTGATATGATTTAACGAGCTCAAATATTTTTGATGAAACAAGCACAAGCCACTGAATATAATCAAGAGATAATTAACTTGAAACGAGGTGAGACTATCGCAAAAGGGACTAAGTTAACTTCTCTTAATATTTACTTAGATGAGAACGAAGTCATTAGAAGCAGAGGGCGTGCAGAGTACCTAAGCAACCACATCGATGTAATTGTTCTGCCTAACACTCATCATATGACCTTTCTGGTAGTGCGATCGTTTCACGAAGATTCCCATCATCAGATGCACGAAACCACTATCAACAAAATAAGAAGCCAATATTATATTCCTCGACTGCGGGTCCTGTACCGAAAAGTTCGTAGCATGTGTCAAAGATGTAAAAATACCAACGCTACACCACCATTGCCACAAATGTCCACTCTGCCGGCTGCAAGACTAGCAGCGTTCGAACGACCATTCACATTTGTCGGCATCGATTACTTCGGGCCACTATTTGTTGCAGTTGGAAGAAGGCGCGAAAAGAGATGGGGGGTGGTTTTTACTTGCCTCACTGTACCTGCCATACACCTCGAGTTAGCGCACAGTTTGGACACTAGTTCGTGAATCATGGCGATTCGGAACTTTGTATCAAGGCGTGGCTCGCCTAGAGAAATATATTCCGATAACGGCACAAATTTTAAAGCCGCTGAAAAAATCTTGTGCGATGAATCAGGGAAAATTTATTTTTAATCAATTTACTCAACGTTTGACCAAATTAAATGGAAATTCAACCCCCCGGCAGCTCCGCACACGGGTGGAGCCTGGGAGAGGCTGGTCAGATCCGTAAAGACCGTGTTGTACGGCATGTGTCCATCAATGAAATTCAACGACGAAAGCCTTCGAAGCGCCCTATTGGAAATCGAATTTATAATTAACTCACGCCCACTCACTTTCGTGTCAGTTGAAGCAGAGGACGACGAAGCATTAACTCCAAATCATTTGCTTATGGGGTCTTCGGATGGCTACAAGCCTATACTTAACGCTGAAGCAAGTGGTTCACTAAGCAGCCTCCCATCAGCGTTGGCGATATCGTTGATATTGTAGACCCGGACCTCCCATGAAACTGTTGGCCGAAAGGTAGGATCATCGACACGGTAGTCGCAAAGGATGGCCAAGTCAGAAGAGTGACGGTCCCAACAAAGTCAAATACTTTTCAACGACCTGTCGCTAAAATTGCAGTATTGGACGTACGTCGGTAAAAGATCGGGGTAAACTCGTTAAATCTAACTCATTAACGAGGGCGGGAATGTTACCGCAGTTTGCCAATTTTCAAGCCTTTTTTATATCATCCTAAAATAATTTATTATTTTTTAAAGTTAAGAAGTTAATAAGTAACTTTTCTATTTCCTCTATTTTGAACTAATATATTTCCATATGTAAAGTTGACAACTAAATATTCTAATTGAAATGGTATTAACTGAAATTGAAATGTAAACTCATACCGAGACAAATATTCTTTATATATCTACTTCACATATTTACTTTGTTTATGTAGTAATAACCGCAGCTAACAATTTCTGTAAAATCGAAAGATCCTTAGTACGCTCAGAAAAAAATCCTATTAAATGCTATTAAATCTGGTCAATAGAATGCTCTTACTATTGAAATAATAGAAGAAAATAGTTGAATTAATAGGAAAAATTATTAAATCAAAATTATAATTAGTTTTTCCTATTAGTTCAATTAGTTTCTACTATTATTTCAATAGTAATGTATCCTATTGACCAAATTTAATAGTATTTTTTTCTGAGTGTACAGTAGTAACTAAGGCATTCAATCCCGGGATCCCGAAATCCCGGGATCCCGGACGTTTTCTCAATCCCGGAAACCCGGGATTTTGAGTCCTGAATCCCGGGATTCAAAAAATGCATTTTTTATGCATTGTTTAAGATATTTTTGACGTTTTTCCACAAAAATACTTTTGTGCATTTACTTTCAATCTAATTGGTAAATTTAAAAAACCCACTTTTGTAGATTTAGTGCTAAAAACACAAAAAAATTGTCAAAATTTTTGTCAATAACGGTTAACAAACAATTTTTATCGATCTGAATCAAATTTTTTCAATTTAAAAAATTTTTTTTTACAAAAAAGATATATGTTAAAATTATTTTGTTGACCGTATACTGTATATTGAAAACTTTACGAATTGGATAAATGGTTTTGTGTGGGTTTTACTTTTGAATGGACACCAATTTCAATAGTTTTAAACAACAATTCGTGTATCTGTTCCCGCTGTAATACTAAAACTACTGAAAATAAGTTTTTCATGTGTAGCATGAAATGGAGCTGGCAGAATTTTATGATTATAATCGGATTCAGGTGGCAAAAAAAATGACTTGTTCGATCAATGTAATTTAAAAAGAATTACTTTTTGTTCCACTATATTTATTTTAAATATTATTTGTTTTGTTTAATGTAATATTTAATAAATATTATTTCTTTGTCGAATTAAAATGAAATTAAACTTAAAATATTGTTGCAACAATTTTTTCTTTAATTTTATATTAATTATTGTATTTAATTGGAAAATCCCGAAAATCCCGAACAAATCCCGGGATTTTCAAAAACACTTCGGGATTGAATGCCTTAGAAGTGTACTTTGTGGGTTTTTCTGTACTATTTTTCAGAACCAAAAATGCAAAAAAACTATAAAAAAAATTGAATAAAAATGCTAAAAAAAATCGCAAAAATAAGGGACTTGTGTGGGTTTGTGTAGTTTGTCAATTTCTATTATTTCATAAAGTTTAATTGACCCAAAGCAATATATAGAAATACGTGAATGTAAAAAACATGATTTATAGAGGTTTTTTGTAAATGGTCCAGCTCACGGATTACAGTTGCTAGAGCCGGAATATTTTGAGAATCACCATAAAGGGTTATAAAAAGGCTTCAAAAAAAAGGCATCCATTTAAAAGTTACAGATTGTTTGCCACTTTTACCTCCTTCTGCACCTATACATCACGTAACTTAAATAACAGCTAAGTAAGCAAGTATTGAATATATTTTAATGAAATTTGGCATGGAGTTGTATAGTATGTTTTCCCTGCTATGTGTCAAATATGGGAATAATGGGACAAGGGAAATTGAAAAGCCTACAATACCGGCATTTTCGGGATCCCGGATTTGCCTAAAAATTCCTGAATTTGGTTAAATTTTCCGAATTTTTCCATTTATTTTGAACAAAACCAGAATTTAATTTTGTTTGTTTTTTGTATATTTGGTTAGGGGACCAAATATACAGGAAAATCAAACTCGCCAATTAATAATATGTAAGATTTTTGAGATTTTACAGGAGACGGTTTTTGAATTTTGTTGCCGATAATTTTTAAATCCACTTTTATTACAAAAATGTAAGAATTGGGTTTTATGGTTTTTTTGGTTCCAGCCCAATCGGACAATATTTAGATGTCGCTTTGATTAAACAAAAATTTTATTATAGAAAAGCAGACAATTGAAAGCAATGGATGGAATTTTTTGTAAAACATAGTAGATTAAGATTTTTTACTCGCTTAGAAATTACTTTACGTGTCGAAACTTACATTTATTATATCTAATAGTTTTTAGTGTCCAACCGATTATTCGGCTTCAGCCACATTCGGTCTAAAATTTCACATTCGGCCCATAATCGGCATCGGCCAATATTTATGGCCAAAGTTTCCGAAGCCGAAGTAGAAAGCTCTTAGATATATGCTTTCAAACATTAAAATATTAAAGGTTATAAATGTAAGCTTTGAATTGTAAAAGAATTTTTAACAGGGTTCGGATTTACTCACTCACGCTCACTCATTCCTCATGAGTGAGTAATTAATAAAACAAGTGAGTAAGTTTTAGTCGGGCAAGCCGACTTATATGTACCCTACACCTACTGGGCCATATTGGTTCCGCCATCTTGAATTTTGAAAATGCGAGATAAAATTTGAAATCAGCGACCCCGAAAACCCCCCTATACAAAATTTCATACTGTTTTGATGAAATCTTAAAATTTCGGCCGCCATATTGGTTCCGCCATCTTGAATTTTTAAATTTCGACATCAAATTCGAAATCAGCGACCCCGAAAACCCCACTATATAAAATTTCATACTGTTTTGATGAAATCTTAAAATTACGGTAAAAATATGATTTTCTCTTATATGGGAGGTAGGCGGGGCAGTCGACCGATTCCGCCCATTTACAATACCAACTCCTTTTAGGACCGAAAAAGGATAAATCCCAAATTTGGGATCCCTAGCTTTCTTCTAGCTCCTGCAATCGTGTTTACAAGAAAAGAGGACGGACAGACAGGGAGGTAGGCGTGGCAGTCGACCGATTCCGCCCATTTCAATACTAACTCCTTCTAGGGCCTAAAAAGGATAAATCCAAAATTTGGGATCCCTAGCTTTCTTCTAGCTCCTGCAATCGTGTTTACAAGAAAAGAGGACGAACGGACAGGGTGCCAGGCGGACAGACGGATAGGGCTAAATCAACTCAGGAGGTGACGCTGATCAAGAATATATATAGTTTTCCATACCGGACACGTCTCAACACGTCTGACAAAGCTCAAAAAATAAAATAAATAAGATAAATTTGTAAATATGGTAGCACTGAGTGTGCCCCATTCGGAAAATTAGGATTCCTCCAATGACGGACTTTCTGTCGTATTGCTTCATTCTCCGTTTAATGTTGGTCATAAAAATGCTTTGAAAGGAATCCATTTTAAATAAATCAGCATCAAAATAAAAAGGGAAAATTAAAAGACAAATTTGGTAGGCCGGTGTTATCCCTGTATTCAATCAGAACAAAAATTTAGTTTTTTATTTGAGAATATTTGTGTTTAAATCGGGCGCGACTTGTCAAAAAGATAGTGTGGACCACAAAAATGTTTCGACTTGGGCTATAGACCACTTCGACTAATGGGGTTTCAGTAGCATTTTGAATCCATTAAACGTGAGCGACTTGTCGAATATATTAAAACAAAGATCCCGCGAACATCATAATTTCTTCCGGCAGATGGTTTTGACTGCATCAAAACCTCCGCAAATGGTCACACCATTTATATTCGGTTTGACATTTGTTGCAAATGTCAATCGAATAGGAATGGAACTGAACAAAATGGACACAGACCGGAACAAAATTTAACTGGAATAAATTTGGAAACGATACCGGAACGGAATTGGAATGAGACGAATTTGAAAATACAATGACAAAAAATCGAGAAACTATCGCAAAATTATCGGAAAATTTTCGAAAATATATCGAAGATAGTATCGTTCGTCCATGCTTTTTAAGCTTCGGTCTCTCCGAAGATAATTCCCTTACTTTTTAATATTGAATAAATATTACTAACCGAACTTTTCGCTTTTGCGTGAAGATGTTTTGTGTTGTAATTTTGACTTTTTAATATATATTTTACATTATCACGTTATCTTCATGGTGTCGTCATATGTTTTCACTTCGCGATTACCAAGTAAGCACTTTTGAATACATCATTTTTTGAGGCACACACAATTATTAACATTTTCAGTTCAACATTTTCTTTTTTTCTCTTAATTTGTATTCCTCTACCGAAAATGAAGGAACTGTACTCTTACGTGATAGTACACTTATACCACTAAAATGTGACGTATATGTAATAATAATTCTTTTTATTAGTTTTATGACAGCTAAACACTAAAATGTAATAACAATAACTTTTAACAATTTTGTTTTGTGATAACATTTAAACGGTGATTATGAGGCGTCGCGAGGAAGTTCCTCAAACTTTTCCAATGGAACGCACTGTTATTGCAGCAGCACTCTATTTGGTTGTTTGATATGTTTGCGTGCGTGTGAGTTGGAGCGAGTGATTATATCCTAGTGTGGGTAGTTCAAAACGTGACTATACAAGCACAATACTCGCATATGGCCGCCGCACGCATACTTCTCTTGGATACGCATATACAAACAAAATATCGACACATTATTGAAGAACCTGAAAAAGCTGCTAATGTCACTCTTATGAATTTCGTGTGCTTTTGAAAGCCAACAAGACTTTACATTTACTGCAAAGGAGCTAAGTAACCATTGATGGCATTGCCAACTCTAAATAAGTTACAAAAAGTTTATCTTCATATTCTCTTGTCCTTTGTATTTCTGCGTATACGAGAGTTTATTTTATAAATACTTTGACTGTAAAATAATCTAGCAAAGTTGGGGCCCAACTTTAACCCTAAAAGTCAAATTTTAAAGTTTATTTTACCAAATTAAAGATATTTACTATTCATAGAAGATTTTCCATTTAGCTCGACATGGAATAACCTATCGGAAAATCAAGCTTTGCAAATGCATCAATATATATTTCATGTCCTAGGCAGGAAGCGTTTATTTATGGCTGTATGTGAAGAAGTATGCGATGAAAAGGTAGCTATTTTGTAGAAACTGGGAAAACCCCAGGAATTTTGTCAAGTTCTTAAGATTTGGAAAAAAAACAAAAATGTGCCATTGAAAGGAAAAAGGGGGATCTACGGAGTCTTTTGTAGCAAGGGGGACACAGGTTGTGAAAGAAGAACAATCCCCCTCAAAGGGGTACGCCTGGCAACCCTAAGTTGACCACAAAAACGTTAATTCATTGAAAAATAGTTTGAAAAGTCAAATCCCTTAACTTTTTCATTATCTTTTGTTGAATTTATGTCGTTTACTATAAAACTAAAAACTATAAAAATACGATTTTCCAATATTTCTTTTATCGAGAAGAAGACATTGGGTGGTGCCAGGGCTGTAGCCAGGAATTTATTTTTTGTTTTTTTTTTACAACGAAACCACTTAAAAGTGCTTCATATCGTAGTGCTTGTGTTTCGAACCGCTGGGATGATATATAAAAATATATTTCGCATTTTTCGGCCTTTTTAAATACGGTCCTGTGAATAAACGTATAACAATAGCTATTTGTATTCAAAATTTTATGAATTGAATGAACTGTAGACTTAACATTCGCTAAACATATGCAACTGTTTTATGAATTGAAAACGGTATGCTATTTTGAATACGAACTATGAGGAATACGTATTAAAGATTTCTACTGAACATAATTACCCCCTAAATATTTAGTGGCCATAACTAAACTAGAATAACAAAAATGCTAAATTTAAAATTTCTGAAATATACATTTTTTTTGTTTATATCTATTCGGAGTATTTTGTGTGCCCTAAAATTTATAGATGTTTAGCAATATTGTTGCTAACCCCAGTAGTCTATTTCGCAAGGCTTCTCCGCTAGAGGCATGCTTGTTATAGGAAGAAATTGCACATTCCGTGGAGGCATACCGGCATGCCTCCACTAGAAGGGAGATAGGGTGGTGTCAATGGATTTTCTACGCAATATTTTGAAGATATTTTATATTTGTTGGAACGCGGGTTCTAAGCCTGGTTATGGTTTTTTTTTGTTCCTTTTTTTTATTTTTAAGTTCTTTTTAAGTTGTAGTAAAAATTGTGAAAACGAAGCTTTGAGCAGATTTTGTACCACAATTTTTGAAGGAATTGTTTGATTAGTATTATATTTTTTAAGTTTTTTTAAAGGAATGCAATATTGTAGAACATTATTTCGTCGTATCTCTTTCAGTTCAGAGATAAAATAGAACAATCTCAAATATGTGGAACTTTTTCCAAATTAAAATATTTTTAGAATTAAATTATTAATCAATCTCATTAAAATAGTCGATTTCCAGATTGATTAAAAGAAAATCTCTTGATTTTTCTGAAACATTCAAACGTTCAAAGCGATGAAAAATGTGATGAAATGTATTGAGCGTCAGTACATTTCATAGCTTTTTTCCTCTGAGCATGTCATATTGTTTTAGAAATATTTTAGCAATATGTTTTTTTTTTTGGAAAATTTTTTATTTTTGTATACAGAAATTTTAGAACGCTATAAAGCATTTTTGTGTATGCTGAAGGTTATTAAATGCAAAAACTAATAACTTAACATACACATTTGGTTCCAAAATTCGATTCTGGAATTTATACATTTTTTTTTGTATAAAAGCTAAAAAAATTCACTCATTTACAAAAATGGTGTTGGCTTTTGTCTGGTTTACTTTCTGCGTTCACAGGCATTTCTTTTGGCCTAACGAAAAAATTTTGTTAATTTCGTTTGTTAATAAATTGAATTTTACAAAAAGAACTAAATTTAATTTTTTTTAAATCTCCACACTATTGTAGAGCAGGCAATTTCCTTTATAGTACATTTAAAAATTAAAACCGTACTAAAACCGAAAAACAGTTAACCGATATGAAATGAAATCAGCGCAACAAAGAATCTGTTATCAAATCACAGACACCAAAAAGTGTTTTGAGTTGTGTACTAAAAAAGATTTTAGAAAAATTATGACTACAACCTTTCATAGAGGAGGAGATTTTATACTTACAATTTGCTATATGTATGTAACCGCATTATTTAGGGAATTCACAAGGGTCTCGTATCGGTCGCATTGTTGTGTTGTCGTTTACAATAGTTGTAAAAATGTTGTTGTTTTCCATCCAAAAAAAATACGATAATACAACTTTAAAACAACAACATTTATATCGCTATTTTCTACCGCGACACTAACATTTACCTTCAAAACAAGCTATTACTTATATTTTTGCGATTTCTTGTTTTTAATATATGAACCAGGGCTCTTGAATAATAAAAAAACCGGTTAACCGAACTTCCGATTTGTAACCGTTTGTACGAATACTATTCGGTTAATGATATTCGATTAGTCGCTTCGACTATTCGATTAACCGTTCACTGTCGACTAGTCGGTTAACCGTTCATATTCGGTTAACCGAATAAGAGTTCAAATCGAAATGAAAAGTAAAAGTTTCAACTGCCAAAACGAAAGTTACAAACGAAATAAAATTTGCTAAGCGTCGCATTGCATATAATTTCTCTTTTGAGCGTGTCATTGAAAATTTCGATTTTAAATTCATACTATTCGACTAACCGAATATCAACGGTTAACCGACTAGTCGAAAATGAACGGTTAATCGAATAGTCGAATGCGATCGACTAGTGTGACATCGCAAATTTACAACCTATACCTCCCGCTCATTTTAAACGATAATCGTAATACGAAACGATTTCATAAACAGAAACTTTAAGCAAAAATCCAAAATCTTATAATAGCTTAATTAATATTTGGAAATCTGACAGTTTTGACTCTTTGATCCTGAATTCCTCGAAAACCTGACGTGATGGAAAATTCTGAGAACGCCATCTTGTTAAGTGTTAAAAATCCTTTAAGAAAAGTTAAGTTTGGTTTATCTTGTTGTGTAATGCATTTAATAAAATTTTCTGTCAGCATTTTGTTTTGCTGTATTTTTGACGATTCATATTGACGATTCATATTGGGACTTTTTTGGGTGAGGTGGGATCAGCGTGACCGTTGAGAAATTTCAGAAAGTCGCCCAAAAAGGGGATTTTGTTTCAAAAAGGGGCCAACCTGAAATTCGTTCGGAATTTTACCCCAATATTCCAGAATTGTGAATTTTTTATTGTTTCTGATTTACGATAACGAAAAACCCTTTTTTAAGTAATGATAAATAATTCATTTATTTATTTGAATTACGAGGCCCTGTATTGTCAATTGTCAACAATTTCATTTGCAAACGATTACTTTTCGGAAAAACTGGTTAGCATAAAACTTTTTTTATTTTTTATTTTATTATTGAATAGTTTTAAAATTAAAAAACAAATTTCAAAAAAGGGGCCAAAAGGGGCCCAATTTTCAAAAAAAGGTCCAATTTTGAACATTTTGAGAAAGTCGGGGCCAGGGGGATTTCAGCCGAAAAGGTCGCCAAACGGTCACAGCACTAAGCATAAAACATATAAAATCTTAATTAAAACCTTAATTTTAAATCAAAATTGCGGAAATTAATTTTAAGGAAATTTATTTTTTGCTTTTTAGTCGGTTTAAGGGTTATATTTAAAAAAATTGTTTTTTATTCTTTTTTATTATACATAATTTTTTGAAAAATATTTGATGTTAGGGCTTTTTCTTTAGAAGTAAAATACTTACGTATTATCAGCGGTAACTAAATGATATAGTATATTGATTATGAATTTTAGTGTACTATATAAAAGTAGATGAGATAATTTTCTAAATAAAACAAGTGAGTAAGTTTCAGTCGGGCAAGCCGACTTATATATACCCTACACCAACTGGGCCATATTGGATCCGCCATCTTGAATTTTGAAAATGCGACATCAAATTCGAAATCAGCGACCCCGAAAACCCCACTATACAAAATTTCATACTGGTTTGATGAAATCTTAAAATTACAGTAAAAACACGATTTTCACTTATATGGGAGGTAGGCGTGGCAGTAGACCGATTCCGCCCATTTGCAATATCAACTCCTTCTAGAGCCTAAAAAGGATAAATCCAAAATTTGGGATCCCAGCTTTATTCTAGCTCCTGCAATAGTGTTTACAAGAAAAGAGGACTGACGGATAGAGCTAAATCAACCCAGGAGGTGAATACCACCAGAATGGCTAACATTTAAAAAAAAAAAAGGTTAACAACTTTAAAAAATTGTTTACGTGAAGTTGTAAATTTTGAATCGGAAAGACAGAAAGACAGACAGAAAGACATACAGACCTGGACAATTCTCTATCAATATATTTAATACTAGCTGTAACATACCCGGCGTTTCATGATTAACCCAAAAAATGTCGAAGGACTCACTTGGTAGCAGTTGTAATCTCACCCGGTATGATTCACCCAAAATATGTCCCAAGACGCACTTGGTGACAGCTGTAATCCCACATGGCATGATTCACCCAAAATATGTCCAAGGACGCACTTGGTGACAGCTGTAATCCCACCTGGCATGATTCAGCCAAAAAATGTCCAAGGACTGACTTGGTGGCAGCTGTAATCTCACTCGGTATGATTCACCCAAAATATGTCCAAGGACGCACTTGGTGACAGCTGTAATTCCACCCGGCATGATTCACCCAAAAAAAAGTCCAAGGACACACTTGTTGGCAGCTGTAATCGCATCCGTCATGATTCACCCAAAAAAGTCCAAGTTTCTAATAAACATATTTTCGAACTTAAAAAATTGTTTATGGTGGAAAAAATTTGAGTTTTTGTTATCTATCGAAATATCTCAAAAAGCTGTTTTTAAATATTTTTTTTATGCGGTAAAAAATAAGCTTATACTTTCCTCTTAAAAATTATGTATAGAACATGATGCGACAACATTTTTTTTGTCAATATTGGATTTTTTATGAAAAACTGATCGGAAATTTTACCCTACATATAGTTTTGGCCTCCTCATGGGCGTTGCAAGCGGTGTGACAAAAACCATATACCATTGGATACTAGGTGCAGTGTAGAAACAACTGTTTTTTTAAATCGGCTAGAAAATATTGAAGTAGTTTTTCATCCCAAAAATGTTGATAAGCATTCAGGAAAATACTTCGAAAAGTATGATATTTTTTGTAAATTTTATGTGTTTCATTTAATTTTATTAATTTGGAAAAATTTTTATTTGGTTTTAAAGAAAAAAATTGGCGAAAGGTTTATGGATATACTTGTACATAAACTATATGAGTTATACATATAAAAATATGCAATACGCATTGAAGAAACTTGTACCAATGCATGAAGGCAATTTAAGCATATTTTCATTACATCAACAAATTTAAGCAAAAAATAGTTCCAAACTGTTTGCAAATTAGTAGACTATACAGCACTCAAATCCATTTGGTTAAAATGGAAATTGGATCAAAAAATACATCGAACAGCGTTCGATACATGAAATAAAAATTCCAATTCCGCATATTAAAATGTTAGACAAAATATTCCAGTCAGGAGTTGGTCGAGAAATGTGGATCAAGCGATACCTTTTTAAAATGATCTTATTTTGACCGGAAACCCAAGATTCCAAAGACCAAATCGATTCCAATCAGTATTTTATTCTACATATTTTAAAGTTATTCAAACGTTTTTCTAATATTCTAAATCATAGGTGTGATAAATTCAATTTAAAAAAAATCCAATAAAAACCTTGAATATGGTGAGGTTATTTGCCCAATTTCAAAAATATTATAGTATGGGTATATTAAAAGCAATTCAATTCGATGTACTATAACATTTCTATACTAAATTATAGTTGAATTGAAACTAGTAAGAGAATTATCTTCGGTCTGACCGAAGCTATAATACCCTGCACATGCGAGTACGATACATTCTGAGACCATATGTTAGTAATTTTATCGAAAATCGGTATTTTATTGATAGTTTTTCTATATTTTATGCATGATTTATTCATAATTTTTCGACACTTTATCGATAATTTTTCGACAATTTATCGATAATTTTATCGATTTTTTATCGATAAATCAATAATTTTTCGGTAATTTATCGATAATTTTTCGGTAATTTATCGATAAATTTTTCGAGAATTTATCGATAATTTTTCGATAATTTATAGATATTTCCAATATTTACCGATAATTTTAGTTTCCTGCTCCATTTAAAAATTGTATTCCAAATCCATTTTGTTCCGGTCCAATTCCATTTCGTTCCAGTTTCATTCCCATTTCGTTCCCGACCTCATTTCCAACCCAATGCAAAAAACCATTTGCATTTTTAAATCCCGAAAATCCCGGGATTGGCAAAGGGCTCGAAAATTGACATCCCTAGTACAGACACACACTTAGATTTATAATATATACAGTGACTCACAAAATTATTCGTACACCCTTTTCTTTATGTGTAGTGGCTCACTGACACAATTTTTATTATTATATTATATAATTTTTATATTTATTCAATATTAGTATCAATGGAAAGGTCTATTCAATACCTTTCGAATGAGTACCTTTGACACCTTAATCCGTTACTTTGTATACTTCGAGAAAATCTTGTTAGAAAAAGGACCTACTTTTCGAACTTTTTTTCCTGGGGGCTATACATATTTTTTTTGCAAAGTTCCTTGTTTTCAAATAGCGAGACTTTTTGCATCCCAAAAAAATATGTATGGCCCCTGGAAAAAAGTTCGAAAAGTAAGCCCTTTTTCTACCAGGATTTTCTCGAAGTGTACTTAACTGATAAAGGTGTCTCATTCGAAAGGTATTGAATAGACCTTTCCATTGATACTAATATTGATAAAATAAAAATTGTGTCAGTGAGCCACTACACATAAAGAAAAGGGTGTACGAATACTTTTGTGAGTCACTGTATAGGGATTTCAGATCCAATAATTTTTTAAGAGCTGTTAGTGCATGGGAAAAATGTAAAATGAAGAAATGCGATTTAAACGGTTTTAAGAATTGATCCAGAAAAACTGGGAGACACTGGTACTCTTTTTTAATCCCCTCTAACAGAAGCTATTAGTCCCGATCGTGTGCGTTTTTAGTTTCGAGCGGTGTCATAGGAGAACAAAATTATTTAAGGCAAACTTAAGTTTATAAAATACAGGAAATTACATTTTGAAACACAATAGTGCCTTTGAAAAAACAAATGTAAAATACAGCTATAAACAGTACCTTTCCAATGAGCCCAAGAGTTAATTTATATCCTAAATGGTTGAGAAGTTATTCACAAAAACCTGAAAACAAAAATTTTAATCATTAAAAAAATTGCCGGATTTTGAATTGGGTGGCGAATTTGCCATAGGTGCACATAACATTTTCTTCATATTTTTGGGGTCCCTAATCGATTCCTACCTTTTGGATCATCTCTACTGTTGCACCCAGAAATTTTTTTAGGGGCGGAGGGGTTGTGTGTTAAAAAAAATTTTACGAAAAAACATTAATTTATTTTATAAAATATCTCAAAAAATGTCTTTCTTGACAGGGCCTTGCCCTGCATGCAGGGTGTCCCTGAATAAGACAATAAATCTCTGCCAGTTGATTCCTCTGGTCGAAATTGTTTTCACTGCTTGCTTTCTTACTTCTGAATTAACCCAAAAATTGGCTCATTTGTACCATATTTCAGAGATCGGAAAAGCCCCGGGCGGGCAGCCCTGTGCTACTAAATGCACGCAGCGACGCTGTCTGACTTTCTTTTCAGCCCGCCCGTCGTTGAGTGAAGTTGCGTGAAGTTGCGGTACTTGTCAATTCGTTGGTTAATACCAACGAATTGACAGTGCCGTGCTTATGAACTTCAGCGATGTAGTAAGTGTTGGTCCCATCTTGCCTGGATGTTACACGGGAGCGCATTTTCACTTTTGCAGTTCAAAGTGTTGAGAGCAGGCAGCGCGCGAGCGCTTTCTCGTGGACTGCGGGCTAGCCCGCGCAGCCGTTTTTTCGTCGACCGCGGCACGGGGCCGCGCTATGAAAAACGTTGTTTGTTAAGCGCAAAAAATTTCTGCAACAAGTGAATGGTTTAATTCTCAAAATATGGTGCGGGCAACCTGCCACTGAAGTCTGTGATTTCGGCGATAGACAAAATTTGCAAAATATGTTGAGGGCAACTTGAGTTCACTTGTCCTTGAAATTACCCAGTGTGATTGCGGCGGTAGACAAAGTAACTTTTACAAGTTAAGATAAATTAGCAAAATATAAATGTGAAATACATTTTTTAGTATTGACAAATTTGATAATTATGCATTTATTTTTTTAGTTTAATGTGAAAAACTAATTCATCAATTTCCTCAACTCAAATTTGTAGTCAAACCTTTTTTTTGCACAGAATAGACAAAATGCCACTGGTATTTATGTATGTACATGTATGTTTATTGTCATGACCTTTCTGGTCGTCGTGCGCTACGCACAATGCCTTGCTTGTGGGTATTAGAGCTGTCCAAAAAAAAATCTGTCTCAAAAGTGGCTTAAATAACGCAAATACACCAAAAACTCATAAGTTTAAAATTTCAAGCCGATCCGATAACGGCAACCCGGCCCGCAAAGGCCCTGAAAATGGCCAAAACGGGCTAACACTTGTATGGGGGAAAAAAATAAAACACAAATTTTAAGTTCGTTTTAGATCAAGAAAAATACGAGAAAAAAATCATAAGAAAGCATTTTTGGTTTTCCCCATAAATATTTCCTAAAAATTCTGTTTAATAAAAAGCATTTGCAGGTATTTTGCCACATAATAACTTTTTCTGATCATCTGGTAGCACTGTTCTCCAGATGTCACTGACTGCCATCGCTTCCATCGGCGGTGGTCGGCAGTGATGCCACCAGAAGAGCAAAAAAAGTTATAATGTTACAAAAAATCTCAAAATCTTTTTAATAATTCAATAATTTTGGTTTTATTCTTGTATTTTTATTATTTTAAAAAGTTTTTTTAATAATTAATTTTTTTTTTAAATTTTTACGAAATTGTTTTTTAATTAATTTTATGGTGGTTTCTGCCAAAAAAGCTTAATTATGGTTTTTTCTCGTATTTTTCTTGATCTTGACTTGACTTAAAATTTGTGTTTTATTTTTTTCCCCCATACAAGTGTTAGCCCGTTTTGGCCAACTTCAGGGCCTTTGCGGGCCGGGTTGCCGTTATCGGATCGTCTTGAAATTTCAAACTTAAGAGTTTTTGGTGTATTTGCGTTATTTAAGCCTCTTTCGAGACAGATCGAGCAAATTTTTTTTGGACAGCTCTAGTGGGTATATTCGCGTAGTGTATACAAGCTGGGGTTGCCAGATTTTAAATAGGGAAAACAGTACATTGAGTAAAAAACAAGTGAGTAAGTTTCCGAAGGGCAAGCCGACTTATATATACCCTACACCTACTGGGCCATATTGGATCCGCCATCTTGATTTTCACTCATATGGGAGGTAGGCGTGGCAGTAGGCGTGGCAGTCGACCGATTCCGCCCATTTTCAATACCAACTCCTTCTAGGGCCTAATAAGGATTAATGAAAAATTTTGGATCCTTAGCTATCTTCTAGCTCCTGCAATCGTGTTTACAAGAAAAGAAGACGGACAGACGAACAGACGGATAAACGGATAGGGCTAAATCGACTCAGGACGCTGATCAAGAATATATATAGTTTTCCGTACAGGACACGCCTTCTTCTTGGTGTTACAAACATCAGACCAAAGTGAATATACCCATACCTCATGAGGTGTAGGGTATACAAAATTTTAAAACTCAGATAAAAAACAAAGATACTTACTTAGTGCCCGATTACACTACCGAAAAAATGTCGCCTGAAAATGTTGTTCAAATTTTAATTTACCCTGGGCAGCCATTTTATTTTTTTCAACACTTGCTAGTAGGGAATATTTTCTGCCCAAAGTACTCGAAAAATTAACTCTTTTTTCGCTTTCTCTGCATATGCCAGTCGAAACAAAATTGTTGTATGTTTTTTTCTTCATTTTTTACAGTGCGTGTCATTTCAAATCATATACCTTAAATTGTTATATATTTATAGTTTAATTTTATAGTTTTATTGTGTAGATATTGCTATCATTGAAAACGTCAAACGAATACCTTCCCTGAATATTGAGAATTTTTCTAAAAACTGGGTTTTTGTAAATTTTTATGAAAATTATCCAATTTTTTGATATTTTGTAATTTTTGGCCGATATTTAAATTTTGAAAAAATTCTCAAAATTCGGAGAAAATTTTGATCACTATACTTTCTTTTGCAAAGATTTCTTATTATTTTTTCAAATGAAATTATGAGACTGAATATTGTTTCAGTGGCGACATTTGAATGCACTATGGAAAAAATTTTTCCAGGAGAAGTAATTCTCTTGTGTGTCATACCAATACTTACATATAGCGTCGCTTGGATAAAATAGAATGCATAAAGAGTGCTGACGAGGATCCGTGGCTGGATCCGAAACAGCTGTACACTCGGCCAGACTGAGTTTTTTGCTTAGTTGTTGTACTCCCTTTCCAAAATTAATTTTTTGGAAAATGAGCTAAAACCCATAACTAATACATAAATTATGAAAAGCTCAATAAAAATCTGAATTTTTTAATACATTTATTTATTTAAGCTAAAACTATCAGTTTTGCAATAAAATATATGAAAAAAATTTTTTTATATTTTTAAAACTCATTTTGCATGTAAAAGTATCAAATCCCGAAAAATCCCGGGATTGCAATTTTGAGTCCCGAAAATCCCGGGATTGCGAAAAGCCTTCGGGATCGAAAGCCCTAGTCTGGCACCCCTAATACAAGCTGAAAATAGTGTTTTCATTTATATTCTTATGTTCATTCCCAATATAAAACTTCGTTTGCCTCCAGTCACCGCCTCCTATGAATTTTTCACAACAAAAAGAAGTATAATTTTTGGCTCAAAAATATACTTTTCCGATCTCACCCGACAGCGATAACATCAGCACTAAAGGAAGAAATTACCAAAACCCCAAGAAAATCGTAAAATATCCACCCTTTTGTACATTTATACTTTCTACATAGAATAAACACACATTTATAACGTTTTACTAAAACACACCCGTATATCTTTCATTTCTATAAATTCCATGATTTCCTACAACTCACCCACCCGAACACCTTATATTTCAATTATATTTCACTCTAGTGGGTATATTCGCGTAGTGTATACAAGCTGGGGTTGCCAGATTTTAAATAGGGAAAACAGTACATTGAGTAAAAAACAAGTGAGTAAGTTTCAGTCGGGCAAGCCGACTTATATATACCCTACACCTACTGGGCCATATTGGATCCGCCATCTTGAATTTTGAAAATGCGACATCAAATTCGAAATCAGCGACCCCAAAAACCCCCCTGATGATGAAATCCTAAAATTTCGGCAGCCATATTGGTTCCGCCATCTTGAATTTTTAAATTCCGACATCAAATTCGAAATCAGCGACCCCGAAAAGGTAGGTAGGCGTGACAGTCGACCGATTCCGCCCATTTGCAATACCATCCGTCTAGGGCCTAAAAAGATAAATCCAATATTTGGCTTCCTTCTAGCTCCTGCAGTCGTGCTCACAGACGGACAGACGGATAGGGCTAAATCAACTCAGGAGGTGACGTTGATCAAGAATATATATACTTTTCCATACCGGACACGTCTCCTTGGTGTTACAAACCTCAGACCAATGTGAATATACCCATACCTCATGAGGTGTATAGTATAAAGACGGAAAATGTGATTCAAAACCATGAAAAAAAAAAAAACAAAAAATTTCCTCCGCTATCCGTTTCTCAATCTTTCGCAAACCCACTTACAAAATAAGGTGTTTCCTACACCTGCACCTTAAAAAGCGGTGACTCTGTTCTGTGAGGACAAAATCGAATTAGGAACGGATATACCACGTTTTGCTAATTAGAAATGAGAAATACGAAAGAAATCGAACGGAAATATATATAATACGTAAAATATGTATAACTCGAAATACGGCGGAAATATATATTAATAATGAACTATAGAAAGTCTAAATAAAATAAATAAATTGAATTATAAAATCAAAAATCTAGAATTTGTGTCGTTGAAGTCGTTATCTAATTTAACAAATATTTGTAACACGAACCCTGGACGCCGACGGCTTAACCCCGGCTAAAGACTTCGTTACAATGGCGCCCGAGCAGGGACGACTTCGTACAAAGAATTTTATGTAAAAAAAATAGAACGAAGACAAATTCTAGCAAGTGTGAAAAATGCCCGTTTAAATGAACGAAAATGCCGGTCTAAAAGGAAAAAAAGAAGAAACGGAAAGTGCCGTTTTGAACAAGAGAAAACGAGTAGTGCCGTTTTGAGTAAAGAAACGGAAAGCACCGGTTTAAGCAAATGGAAACGCCGGTTTAAAATAACAAAAGAAACGGGAAGTGCCGTTTTAAACAAAAGAAAGCGAAAAGTTCCGTTTTGAAACAAAGAGACAGAAGTGCCGTTTGAACAAAAAGAAAAACAAAACCGGTAAACAGTTGAGCGGGAAAACGGTAAAATCATACTTCCCGGTGACCAGAATGAAATTTAAAATTTTTGAAATGTGTTACGGTAATCTGAAACTGTGAAGGCTTATACGGTGAACATATTTGATAAGTTGATACGGTGAAAGGCTTGGGAAAACCCACCCCGACAAACAAGAACGGTTGAAAATAGTGAAAAGGAAATATTGATGAAGAAATGCGCGCTCGTGAAAATGGAAAGTTTAAAGGTTGTGTCAAGTTGGGCCTACTACTTATACCAAGAGGAACTAGTGAATTTCGCAAAATAATTCGAATTTGATTCCACTGGGACTGTGGCAGTGTTACGTAAACGGTTCGCGACTTTTCTTGGACAATCAGGCCATACCCCGGAGCGAGTAAAACACCTGGTGGAATTACAAGAAAATCACAAGCGGGACCCTTCACCAGTGCGAGAAAAGGTGACCGACGTGAACAAATGTGAAATAATAATCGAGCCGCCGAGTGACGTAACCGAATACATTGACGGTATCGCGGGCCGCGGGGGGAAAAGTGAATTCAAGGTGAAGTTGCCATCGAAAATGGAAACGCTCACGCAAACCGAAATCGTTAGTGCCGGTCAAACGGCAACGTCCTAGCCAGCACCCGAAAATGTGCCAGCTCCAACGGTCATGCAACAGCTCGTTGGAGTACCAGCTGTGTTGCTACCGGGGCCGCCGCATACGGGGTGGTTGCCTACTCCACAGGTGGCACCGCCGTGTACATTGTCATATGTCCCCACGGTGTCACTATCGATGACCCAGACTACTAGTACCCATGTACCACGGGTTAGCTCCTACGCACCGCCGGCCAGCTACTATGCACCAACGCCCGGCTACTATGCCCCGCCGACCAGTTACTACTCACCGACGCCCGGCTACTACGCACCGGCTGTCGGTCATTACATCCCGTCGCCCAGCTATGGCGTACCACCTGCTGGTTATTACGCAGCGCCCACTGGGTATCCTGTACCGGCAGCCGCGCCACCTGCTGTACCACAGGTTAGTCACGCAGCGCCACAAACATCACCGCAGCACAGTCACGTGGCTCCACCAGTTGTACCACAGGTCAGTCACGTAGCGCCACAAACCGCACTGCTGCCCAGTCACGTCGCGCTACCCGCCGCCAAACAGGTCAGTCACGAAGCACCAACCGCCGCACCACAGGTCGGCCCAGCAACGCTTCAAGCCGCGTCAGCGGATAGTTCCGCCACGCTGGCTGTTGGGTCACATAATTACGACCTGCACCAGAGACCACTCGCCGGAGTTTATGGGCCAAATATCACGCCATATCCACCGGGAGCACCAGGAAACTACTACGGCACGCCGGCCCCGCTCTACGCTACCGCCAGTCGGGTAGGTTCATTCCATGGTGAAGCCCATACTGTGGAACATGTACGTAGGTGGTTCTCTAAATGTGATGGTAGTGGCGCGCTCACATTTCTGGAGCGAGTCAAAGAATTGGAGGAGGCACACAAAATTTATAAGAATTATCTGCCCCGTGCCATGCCGGAATTATTAAGGGAAATAGCGCAAGAATGGTTTCGAAACAACAACCGCCACTGGGTAGTGTGGGATTCAAAACCGATTTCATAAAGTTTTTCTTGTCAGGCCGTTATCTCGAGCGGGCGGAAGACGAAATCCGAGGGCGCTTCCAGAAAAATCGTGAGGTGTTCAAGGACTATGTACTCGCGATGCAGAGTCGGATGCGGCACTGCAATTATAGTGCAGATCAGCAACTGGAGCGGGTGTTTCGAAATGCGCTCCCAGATTATCAATGGTACATCAAGCGGAAATATTTCAGCGACTTGCCTGAATTGATGGGTCTTGCGGAAGAGCTGGAAAGCATCAAAGAGCGCGGGCCTGCAGAAACGACACCACCCCCGCCTACAGCTCGTCGCCCACCGACACGCTAACAGGCCGTGGTACCACAACAAAGCAGTATGGCACAGCAATCACCGCCCATAGTCTCACCACTGCCAGGGCGGACTGAACGAATAAATCCGGAGACAGCTTGTAGACGTTGTAGCCAGGAGGGACACTTCGCCAGGGACTGTCGAAACAACCGGGTATTGTTCTGCTGGAGGTGTGGCCAGCGAGGCCGCCGAACAGACGAATGCTGCGAATCACCGGGAAACGAGCGCGAAGGCCACCCGAGTCGAGGGGGAATGGTCGTTCCGACGTCACAACCTCGTCACCAGTAAGCATCATAGGGTACGACGCCAAGAACCTTATCGCCCACATTACTGTTGGCGGTCAGAAGGTGAAGGCGATTATCGACACTGGTGCATCACGGAGTTTCATTAGCAGAACATTTGTACAGCGTGTCGGGAGCAGAGGAAAGATGGACAGATACAGAGGAGAGGTCACCATGGCGGACGGTTCAGTCCTTGCACTAACGCAAGTGATGGAGGCCAAGGTACGCCTGGGGCATCACGAGTGCCTTCTGAAATTCATAGTTATGCCAGAAACCAATCAAGGCGTTATATTGGGACGGGACTACTTAATTTTCATAAAAACGACAATCACTGTCGCAGGGGCGACAGTACAGAAGAGACGCTACCAGCTACACCATGCAGGTAGCTGGCAGAGCGGCCATCGCTTTCGCCTACCTCGACGATATCGTGGTCACTGGCGCAACAATGGATGAGCATCTGGAGAATCTGAGGGAGGTGTTCAGGCGGTTACGAGCCGCAAATTTGCGCATCAATCAAATGTGAGTTTTTCCAAACAAGTATCAAATACTTGGGACACATTGTTAGCGGGGATGGCATTCACAGTGATCCCGACAAAGTGGCAGCTATTAGATAGCTACAGCCACCGAAGAACATTAAAAGAGAAGAAGACAGCACTGCTGAAGAAGTGCAAGCATTGGAAATGGGGCGAAGATTGGCAAACAGGCGTTTGAAACTCTAAAGGGAAAACTCACCGAGGCTCCGGTGTTAGCCTATCTAGACTTCACACAAACGTTCACGCTACAGACCGACGCCAGCGACTTTGGGCTCGGGGCTGTACTCACGCAGGTTATCGATGGAGACGAACGTGTCATCTCATATGCCAGCCGATATCTCAATAAAGCGGAGAAAAATTACACGCCGACTGAGTGGGAGTGCCTGGCCATCGTGTGGGGAATCCGCAAAATGCGCCCCTACCTGGAGGGATACGAATTCGTCGTCATCACCGACCACTTATCGTTGAAGTGACTCAATCGAGAGTCCATCGGGTCGAATAGCACGCTGAGCACTGGAGCTGCAGAAATTCACAGTTCAGTATCGAAGAGGGAAACTAAACGTAGTCGCATACGCACTCTCACGCCAACCTCGGGAGGATCTCCAACAAGCGGTAGTATCCGAGGGTGAAAAAGAATGCGCATGGCTGCGGAAACGGCGAACAGAGGTACTTGGTCAGCCGGAAAAGTACCCTGACTATGCCATAATCGACGATCAATTGTATAGACACCTGGCACGCCACGCAGGCGATGAGAACTACGTGCAGTGGAAGCTATGCGTTGCAACACCCTTCCGTAGACGAGTCATGGAGGAGAACCACGATAGCCCCAGTGCTGGCCACCTTGATATAAGGAAGACGATCAGACGCGTTACCAACCGGTACTACTGGCCGGGTATGTTCCGCGATATAAGTCGCTATGTAAGGCAGTGTGATTCCTGCCAGCGTTTTAAAGTGAGCCAACAATCGCCAGCTGGAGAGATGTTAACATCCGTTCCCGAGGAGCCATGGTCAACAGTGTGCGCTGACTTTGTTGGGCCATTGCCTCGATCGAAGCACGGGAACTTCACTCTACTAGAGTTCTTCGATCGGTTTTCGAAATGGACCGAGATGGTGCCGATGAGGAGTGCCACCGCCGATGGTCTGCTACGAGCATTTCGAGAACGAATCTTGGCTCGTTATGGAGTTCCAAAGGTGTTTTTGTCTGACAACGGTACACAATTTACTAGTCGTGTCGTCAAAACGTATCTGGAGGAAATCGGGGTACGACACCAATTCACAGCACCCTACACACCGCAAGAAAACCCGACGGAGAGGGCAAATCGAACGGTGAAAACCATGATCGCGCAGTTTACGGGCCAAAACCAGAAGACGTGGGATGAGCTAATGCCCGAAATTAGCCTCGCGATTACAGTCCAGTATTCCTGACACAGGGAAGGGAGCCGAGACTACCCAAGGCGCAGTGTGATGAAGTCACTACAGGCACGGGCACTACCGCCATTGAGCCATCGGAACGAGCTGTTCACCTTCAAGAAATTTTCAAGATAGTCAAGCACAACCTGGCGAAGGCAGCAAAAGACCAGGCTCGCCACTATAATCTTCGGAGGCGAGCTTGGAAACCCAAATTGGGCCAATTGGTATTGGTTAGGCAGCATCCGCTGTCTAAAGCAATAGATAACTTCGCGGCTAAACTAGCGCCAAAGTATGCGGGGCCATACACGGTTATCGAATTTCTGTCACCAGTTTTTGTCAAACTGAAACGAGAGGGGGAAAGGAGAATTAGGACAGCACATCTGAGCGAACTTAAACTGTTTCACCACCCTGAATCCGAGGCTATTCCTCGCCATGCCAATAATAACAATCGTAATAATAACTCTTTTTTCTCTTCCACAGCTTATTCAAAACGAGCTGTGAGGAGACACCACACGCGCACACGGAAGTTACAGAAAATGTACATAACGACAATCCCAAGTATGAAGCAGCACGGCAGCGCCTGCGAAAACGACTAGAGGAGGAGTCCCAGAGGGGCCGACGCACCATGAAACTCGACGACGACAGCGAAGAGGTTCGCGTTGAGCGATGAAGAGGGCGTGGACGACTACGCATTCAGGCACGACAAGTGAGTCACATGGTGCCATCACGCTGCGCAGAACCACTCACCAGCCAGGCAGACGCCACCACCCGAGGTCGCAACTATGGCCCGTTCGGGCGAAGCAGCGTACGCCGTCACACCAACACGACTGCACCTCTCTTCGGCGGAGTGGTCCACCTTGTCAGACAGCGACGACATCACCAATACTCTGCCGCCGGCAGCCGTAGTTGAAATCGACTGGCCGGAAAGTGATGATGACATTCCAGAGGTGCCGGCAATAGACCTATCAGGACCCAGTAGTGAAACCGACACCGAAGACGCTATCGAAGTCGAAGATGCCAACGAAGCCATCATAGACCACAACGCCCTGGTCACCCTTGACGACAACCTCGAAACCGACGCACAACTTGGAGTGGCATCGGGTGACACCGCCGACTTGATTGAGGCGATCGCAATCATTACCATCGACCCCGGACGCAACGAAGGGATGCCCATACAATCAACTCAGGTGCTTGAGGAAATGGACCCGGTGCTTCCAACCTCCGACGCGGTCGCGTCCCCCCACTATTCGCTGGGGCCGTCATCGACATGATAAGCGACGACAGTCCGTCACCAGGTAACAGCGTATGCCAATCAATCGCGCACACGCCACCAACCACACTCCAGGGAGGTGCCACTACGTCACCAACATCGACAGTTTGGGCTACTTGTAGCCCGCCCGATCGATTCCCTCGCACCACCAATGCCCAGGCCATCGTGCCCACCGACGCCGTCAGCTACCCCGCCAAACACGAGCCGACCTTGACGCGTCGGGTTCTCTCACGTCACCTACTCGGAAGTGACCCTCGAGCCCGGATAACGCATGGTAGAATGTGTGGTTACGATGACAGAGATAATCCGTGATTACTCTCCTCGAACGCAGGTCGATCTCAACGACTGCGTGATGCGATGAAATCGCCTATACTCCAGCAGGAAGTGATCTCAATCCACAGTAGTCCGGAGGAGGAAACGGAAGATGCCAAAGACATGAGCATCACTGAAGAAGACGTCGACAACGATTGCTCCATGCTGTCTCCGATGAGCATCGCCACTATAAGCGAGGCGAGTGCCAACACTTCACCATCACCGATAGACAACGGACAGAGCCCGCCAAATAATAGCAATACGGGTGAGAGCACCGCAATAACTAACCCTATCGGTAATGCCGACAACGCCGATGAAGTCGAGAGCGAACGAGAACCGAGAAAGTCATCAAGACAGCCTCCTCTAGTGGTATATGGGGCTATCTGCATTAGCAGCTACGATGAAGAAGACCGGAAGCCCGGAAGCCAAGAACGCATCAACCCACGACTGCATCCAGAAGATTTTCAAGCGGATGTGCGCATGGAACACCCACCACAGAGACAACCAAGATCGAACCCCGACGAGGGTAAGCGTACACCCAGGCAAGGCATTGTTCGAAGCTGAAGAGAGGTACGGCGCATTCACCGGCCCCCGCCCTTCAGACGATCGAAGCCGAATACCGGGAGTCCATCAGGATGACGCCGGTATCAATCAACGATGACGCAGAGCAGGCCGCAACCTCGGCTGCCACTGCACCACCAGCAGGGTCTTCACCCACATCCTTACTACCGGGTCTGGACGCCTGCGACCAGCCAACCCAACTACGACTGAGCTAATTGATACGGGGTAGCCTGGCCAACCCCCGCCCCGGACGCCGGGTAACCTACCTACAACGGATACTTGATCGGCGTTATCGAATCCGTATCGCCGGAAACGGGCATCACACCGTCGAGTTTGTCCCCCCGAACTGAGCGGGTAATGTGAGCAGGAAAATCGCTACCCTCATTTTGCCCCACATAAATAAGTATTAATGAATAAATACTGAATTCTAAATAATATTATGTTTACAATTAAATATTATTTGCATTGTGAAATTAATTAAGTAGGTACTGGTTACATATAGTACTTTGCAAGAAATGAGTACGATCTAAAGAAAAGGTAGTAGGGCAACATTGTTAGAAACGCAGCAGCGCAACCCGAACCGCTGATCAAGACATTTCAGCGATCAGCTGCATTTCGCAGAAAAACCACAGCACTAGGGCCAAACTGAAAATTTAAAAGACGCTGCATGTTTAAGCCGAAAGTTTAAATACAACCCTGCTCTGGCAGCACCTTAATCCTCTTTGACAGGTTCAGCTTTACGCCGCCATGAAACGATTGGCGCTTGCGAAAGCCTTCAACAACCCACCCTCGGCCCCTCAGAAAAGGCGCCACATCTTTACTCGTTTTCGACAACCCGAAGAGCAACAGCAGAAAATTCAACAGAAGACCAACTTCGACAGAAAAACCTTCCAGGATCTCCCGTCAGAAGTCTACCACAAAAAGGATACCTTAGGATACCTTAAGTAAGATCCAACCCTTTGTACCTAAATATAGTAGAAAGAACAAAAATCGTGCATTAAGTCACCTTTGTAGTTCTCTATATCCGCTTTAGTCTTTCCCCTGAATTAATTGTACCTTCGGTACAATCCTTTGCATATGTATTTTCATATTATATAGAAAATAAAACCTTAATACTAATATTGAAACATATATCTTTCTTTTCCTTTGTGTATGCACCCACCACACTTGAGCTAAACATTGGTCCGAAAGCGAGAGCCAGCTTTGCATACAAGAGGAAGAAACCCCTCAAAACAACAACAGCGAAATAGCAGCAGAGAAAGTTCGGTTCACACCTTCAACAAACACACAAACAACAAAAAAGCAAACCAAACTTCAAACCCTTCAGCCCCTCAGTGGAAAAGAAAACAGTGAGTTTGTTCCAATTGTTTTATAGTAAAAATCCAATTACCTCCTTGTGATATCGACGTTGTCAATGGCGATTATGCTACTTGGCCCACCTTTAGGGATTAATTCTCAGCAATGTGCGAGAACTCCAGAATGAGCGATGTTGAAAAACTTATTCGTCTTCGGCAGAAGAACGGCTAAGAAGCTAGAGAAATAGCTAATAACGCCCCCCTTACAAACTTAGGCTTTGATATAGCATGGCAAAACCTTGTTGATCGGTACGACAACAAAAGAATGCAGGTTAATGCGCAGTTAAATATCCTTTTTAATTTGCCCCAGGCGACTGCCGATTCTGGCAGTTCGATTAATAAACTTCAGCGTACCGTGAACAATTGCGTAAGCACCCTTAATTCCTTAGACATAGAGACATCATCTTGGGACCCTATTTTGATTTATCTTTGTTCAACAAAAATATCTAAGAGCACATTGATTGAGTTTGAACGCTCACGAAAAGATAGTTCTGTGCTACCCAAGTGGAAAATATTTGATGAGTTTTTAACTCAGAAATTCAAAACCTTAGAATCTGTTGGTAGCATTACAGCTTCCACCAATTTTGCGAAACAACCATTTACAAAGCCCAACAATCCACCTTATCATAAACCATGCAGTGAAAGAAAACTTAATTCTTTTCATGCCAGCGTGTCTCACCCTAAACCAAATGCTACAGAAGCCGCCCTTAAACCTAAAACCGCTCGTTCTGTTCCCGGCTGGATTTGCAGAATATGCAAAGAAAAGCACAACATTCGTGAGTGCAACTTGTTTTTGAATCTTGAAGTGAAAGAACGAATAGAATCAATACAGAAAGTCGGATGTTGCCTTAACTGTTTTGCTGTGTCCCATAGTGTAAAGGACTGCAAGAGTCCTTACACTTGCAGATATTGCAAACGCAAGCATCATTCCTTGCTACATAAATGTTCTAATTCCTTTAACCCTTTAAGTTTATATCAAAGAATATGAATCATATAGAAGGTGCATGTCGAACAAATTCTGTTTTGGAAACATTTTGTTAGGAGGATTCAACGATAAATCCTATTCTCATACATGTTTGAGCTTTTTCTAGCTGCATGAGAGAGTTCGAGTTCGACACATATTTGATATGAAAATGTGCATGACGACTACCGAACTTATAATTTTGTATTTTGTTGCTTCAATCTCCACAATTTTGAGCACTTGCTTCACCATTCTTCATGGATTTTTCGAAAGTACCGAAACTATATTGTAGCGCAATTTCTGCAAAAAACAAAAACAAAAAAACATGCATGTTCGACTGTAAGGAACACTACATCATATCTATAAAAAAAACTATTTTGTCAATCTATATAAAGTTCAGTTCAGATTTACACGGTAGGCGTGAACAAAAAAAAAAGTAAAAGATAAATAAAATAAAATGAAATAAAATTAAATAATTAAAAAAAATTAAATTAAATTAAAAAAAGATAAAATTTAAAAAAAAGCAAATAAAATAAAAATGAATTTCTTAAAAAAAATTTAAATAAATTTAAAAAATTAAATAAAAAAATCAAAAAATAAAAAAGTGAAGTCAATTTCCAAACTACGCATTTCGCATATGTTGGTTCTTTCGTAAGTTCGAACTCGTGCGTTCGCACTTGTTCGATTGCATTTGTTGTACCCCTTTCCGCGACCGCCCGCGACAGAAGCGAAAACGAGTAATTTTCAAAAAGAATTGAGTGATGCGCCTTCTATATGATTCATATTCTTTGTTTATATACTAGTGCAAGCACAAGTGCCCAAGCTATTACCAAACAAAAAGCCCCTACAACACACATACAGTCCACTAATCACTCAACTAGCTTAAAATTATACTTGGAACAGCGATGGTAGATATCAATGTCAACGGTACTGTACACTCAGCACGAGCATTGATAGATCCTGGATCCGAGGCAACAGTCATCACTGATACGCTAGCGAAAGCCTTCAACAATCCACCCTCGGCACCTCAGAAAGGGCGCCACATCTTTACTCGTTTTCGACAACCCGAAGAGCAACAGCAGAAAATTCAACAGAAGACCAACTTCGACAGAAAAACCTTCCAGGATCTCCCGTCAGAAGTCTAGCACAAAAAGGATACCTTAGGATACCTTAAGTAAGATCCAACCCTTAGTACCTAAATATAGTAGAAAGAACAAAAATCGTGCATTAAGTCACCTTTGTAGTTCTCTATATCCCCTTAAGTTTTTCCCCTGAATTAATTCTACCTTCGGTACAATCCTTTGCATATGTATTTTCATATTATATAGAAAATAAAACCTTAATACTAATATTGAAAACATATATCTTTATTTTCCTTTGTGTATGCACCCACAACACTTGAGCTAAACACTGAATTTCGGAAATTCGGGCTCATTCGGAATTCAAGCGTTGAACAAGTAAGTGGTTTGGTAGGAAATAGTTTCAGTTCTTGCTAGTAGTCGTAGGTAGAAGGTAGTTGAGCTGTCTGCTAATATTTATATTTACTCGACAGTTCAGA
Source organism: Heteromyza rotundicornis (assembly GCA_951394025.1). Lineage (NCBI taxonomy): Eukaryota > Metazoa > Arthropoda > Insecta > Diptera > Heleomyzidae > Heteromyza > Heteromyza rotundicornis. The sequence continues at coordinate 6,107,320 of OX596014.1, read as the reverse complement.
CTACGAATAGCCCGACGGCACTTCACCAGAGTAGACGTTCACGAGTACATTGGGGACGACAGAGCGACTCGTAAATACTTATATTTACCCGAGGGCTCGAAATACGAATAGGCCGACCACCCCAACTGAAGTTACAGTATCCCGCTAGACATGAGATAAAGGAAGAGAGTAGAGAGTCGTCATGAGAGAACGAAACTAGCCATACTACAGGCTGCGTGTTGCCGCATTAGAAAACGAGCAAGAACGCATACGAATTAGGAACGGATATACCACGTTTTGCAAATTAGGAATGAGAAATATGAAAGAAATCGAACGGAATTATATATAATACGGAAAATATATATAACTCGAAATACGGCGGAAATATATATTAATAATGAACTATAGAAAGTCTAAATGAAATAAATAAATTTAATTATAAAACCAAAAATCTAGAATTCGTCTCGTTGAAATCGCTCCCTAACTAAACAAATATTTGTAATACGAGCCCTGGACGCCGACGGCTTAACCCCGGCTAAAGACTTCGTTACAAAATATGATGCAAGAAACGATTAAAAATCCAAGTCTTTTACTACAACATCTCATGTCTGTACCATGAATCAAAAGGTGTCGATTTCAACTATCGAAAATGTTTACTTTTAACGTTTCAGTTAATTTCAAAAACCATAAATTAAATTTAAATTTCTTCGATTAACTATGCATATACTGCGTGAAATCGAGGAGGAGAAATCTAATTGAATATTCCACAGGACATGTCCATTTTACTTGTCAATTAATTTTAAATTTTAATATGATTTAACAAAATAATTAAATATTTGTTCTTAACCGAACTTAATTATTTTCATAATTATTTTTTAATTTCATGAATATAAATAAAACGTTATATACACGAATTTTCGCTTTCGATTCAAATTTTTAACATTTAGGTCTACACTCACAGACTTGTTTTCCGAGCATTTATATTTTTTGATATTTAAAATTTAATACAAATGAAATGCAAATTTAAGTATATAGTGGCAACTAGCTGTTACATACAAGGCGTTGCATGGGTTGTATACAATTAATTGGTGGCAGCAGAAATCCCACCCGCCATGATTCATTCAAAAAATGTCCAGGGAAGCACTTTGGTGGCAGCTGTAATGTCCAAGGACGTACTTGGCGATAGCTGTAATCCCACCCGGCATGATTCACTCAAAAAATGTCCAAGGACTCACTTGGTGGCAGCTGTAATCTCACCGAATATGGTTCGAGGTAATTTTCGGAATTTCGTCTTTTACTGCAGGGATATTCAAATCATTGTGGATGTTTGCATTTCTAATAAACCAAGAGGCTCTGGAAAATTTGTCTCAGGATTTTAGATTGAACTCTCTGGAGTTTTTCCAGTGGCAGTACCCCAGAGCTTAACTTCATATATCCATATGGGTTTTATTATCCTTTTGTATATTTGGACTTTGTATGTGAGATTTAGCTAAGATGCCTTTGAGATTAGCCAATTTAGTTCCAATTGTTTTAGTTTAATCTGGGTGATTTTGGATTGAACGTGTTTATGCCATGTGAGTCTTTCAGAGACAACTTGGCCGTTTATCTTCAGATAAGGACACGTGCCCCTTCTTAGGGTGAAGGTTAAGTGGCAGCTTATGGATTCGTTGACTTTTATTTTCCATCGTGATAGCCAATTTACTTAGAGTGTCCAAATGTTTTTGCACTTAAAGAGTTGCCATGTCTGGGTTTGAGTGAGGGGACAGGATAGAAGTGTCGTCAGCAAAAATCGATATAAGAGTTTTATCGCTTTTGGGCATATCTGCAGTATAGAGAATATAAAGAAGGGGCTCGAGGACAGTATTTCGTATTTTCGATAGAGAAAGCTTTTATATTTTACTACAAATTTTCTATTCGTGAGATAATTTTTAAGTAGGCAGTGCATATTAGCGGGGATAATATGCTGTAATTTGTAAATAGGTCCTTCGTGCCAGACTTTATCGAAGGCCTGGGTGATGTCGAGGAAAACAGCGGAAGGCATACTTGTGATCGGGAATCACTAGTTTTTCTGTAATTTTGGGTGAAATCAATTTTATTAGTAGTTTTTCGAAGAGTTTCGATAACACAGAGAGCAAACATATTGGGCGGTAGGGAATCACATTGTTGGGATTTTTTCCAGATTTGGGAATCATTGTAACTTGAGAATGTTTCCAATCATCTGGGTGACACGTTCTAAGGATTGCGTTATTGGGTTATTGCGACTGATGCCAGTTATTTTATCATTGTGGGCGTTATCAAGTCTGGTCCTGTTGTTTTTTTTTTTATCCAGGTATTTATTTAATGCCTCCTTAAGTTAATTTTTCTTGATTGTACAGGAGTTATTGAGTGGAATTAATGTTGGTAATGGGATATCACCAGTTGTCTCGTTCGGGGTGAATACAGATTTTAGGTGGTTGGCAAAAGTAGCACCTTTTTCAGCATCGCTTCTGGCCCAGTTTCCATTTGACAGCCGTATGGGTGGTTCCGCCAGTACTGGGTTTTTCACATTGAATTGTTTTTTCCGGTTTGGGGATCTGTTGTTTTGCCATTCGCGATGTATTTTCCTTTTTATACCCCCACACTCACTGTGGCAGGGTATACTCACTTTGTCACAACGTTTGTAACGCCCATAAGGAGGCGTGTCCGGTATGGAAAAGTATATATATTCTTGATCAGTATCACCTCCTGAGTCGATTTAGCGATGTCCGTCTGTCTGTCCGTCTGTCCGTCTGTCCGTCTGTCCGTCTGTCCGTCTGTCCGTCCGCACGATAGCGGTCGCAGTTTTGGAGATATCGACTTGAAACTTTGGGTACATGTTTTTCTCGTGAATACTGAGATCAAGTTCGAGAATCAGCCAAATCGGACAAAAACTGGGCGTGGCTCCCATACACCGAAAAAAAAGGTAAAAATTTTTTATTGTTGTATTCGATTGGAAATGTTTAGAAACGTATTTTTGACATGGTCCGAGGTTCCGAAGCCACATATATAAGGGTCTAAATGGGGTCTTGAGACCAATTTTTTTTTTTGGTGGATTTAATTGGAAATTTTTAGAAATGGATTTTGGACATGGTCCGAGGTTCCGAAGCCACATATATAAGGGTCTAAATGGGGTCTTGAGACCAATTTTTTTTTTTCGGTGGATTTGATTGGAAATGTTTAGAAATGGATTTTGGACATGGTCCGGGCTCCAAAACCACCTATAATTGGCTCAAAATAGGGTCTTGAGACCACATTTTTATATGTTCGAGGTACTTCTTCCTACTGTGTGGGGGTATTTCAGCTTCGGTATAGCCGAAGATAGTCCACTCTCTAGTTTTTTTTTAATTTTATCTATGTCCTTTGGGATACATTTTACATAGCTGCGAGTTCAGCTATTTGGGATTTGGGCGGGAGTGGCCGCTGTAGCTGCTTGGGAAAGCAAGCGTGTGAAGCTACTAACAGCTGTGTTTATTTCATCTTTAATTTTTAGTGACACATTTGGGTTTATGTGGGAGCTTATATACTGCCGATATTTGAGGCAGTTTGTGAGTTTACTGGTAAATTTATCTGGTGGATTGGCCTCAGAACTTGGCGAGTACTTTATTGTGATAATAGTAGGTGTATGGTCTGATGAGAGATCTAGAGAAGATTCTATAGTCAATTGGCTCCGTTTTACAGTTTCAAATACTGCTAAGTCAATGACGTCGGTAGTTTTTCGACTGTCAGTTGGCCAATAAGTTGGAGTGCCTGAGGAGGCTCCGTCAAGGCCAAGTCTGTTGATGGTGTTCAACAGGAGCCTGTCCTTTGGTGATATTAGGCGAGAGCCCCAATATGTATGTTTGGCGTTGAAGTCGCCGGCAACGAGGAACTTAGGTCAAAGAGAATGGAAAAAAGTCTGGAATTATTGCTCAGTTATTTTGTGTCTGGGCGGGCAGTATATAGCTGTTAATGTTAGGCCTCTTAAGTATTCATCGAGAGAAATACTTGTCGCTTGAATGTATTCTGTGCAATAATTCTATAGAGCATAATGCTTTATTCGGCTTTTAATGAGAACGGCGGATCCACCTCTAGCGTTTCCGCTTGGATGCTTAGTGTCATAGAGTCTGTACCCTGGTAAGTTAACAAGTTGTTTTTAGTGAAGTGAGTTTCAGATGCTAGACTCTTTCAAGAACTCGAGAAGTTCTAGTTTGTGAAGACACAGGCCGTTTACATTCCAGAATGATATTTTTAAACCATTCATGGTTAGCCATGAGATGTTGTAGTAAGAGACTTTGATTTTTAATCATTTCTTGCATCTTATTTTGCATACTGGACATAAATTGGGACATATTTTGTAGGAACATTTGTAGGGTTTGTTCAAGGCTACTGCTTGGAGGAGCAGGTTGCGTGTCCACAGGGACAAAGTCACTGCTTTTTAAGGCACTGGCGTAGGAAACGCCTTGTTTTATAAGGGGGCTAGCGAAAGTTTCAGCAACGTATAACGGAGGAAATTTTTGGGTTTTCCTTGTTTTGTGTTTTTGAGAGACATTTTCCCGTCTTTTTTATGAAGCTCTGGTAGAGAAATCAACGAAAAAGTAGGTCAATTTAACAGTTTTCGCGGTTAAGAACAATACGATAGTCTAAAATGTTAAATTGATGCGCTGTTGATAACCGTAGCCTAGTGGGAAGATGTCCGACTGCCACCCGAGAAGCCCGGGTTCAAATCCCGGGACGATAGTCGCTATTTTTTTTTAATTAAAAAAAAATAATTGCCATTTGAAGGAGCTTTCCCTTTTTTCCGGGGAAGGAATGCATGAAAATTTCAGAAAACTTTAATAAATACTTACAGAAGTAAAAAACCGGGAAAGGGGTTTAGTTGTAGTTGAACAAAAAATGAGACGAATTCAAGAAAAACCTGGCCACACTGTTTATATTGGAAGAACAGAAAACATATATCTTATCTTTTGAACTGTATTTTGCACGCTCTGCGTTTCATAAAATCATTTTGGTGGTTCTTAAATCTGTTGACATTTGGACTAGTTGGTTGATAGGCCATGTTACCATCAAATCTCGTAGACTGCAAAATTTTTAATTTTTTGATAGGGTTCTGAATTGACAGCTTTTTTAACAGTTCGAGAAGTTGAAATAAAGTTTACTTCTACAACAAAACTGTTAAATCAAACATAATTACTTTAAAACAACAGTTATTCTGTCAAAAACAGAATAACAGTGAACGACTGTCATTTCTACTGCTATCTTTTTTCTCGGTGTATATAGGGTGGGGTTCACCTATTTTAAGAGTTTTTGAGTCGAACTCTAGTTCTACACGGAATAGGGGTTGTGGGACTTTGTTTCGATTTTGTATATTGAATACTTACCTTACTTCAAATCTTTCGTCGGTTAGAGCACTTTTGATTGCGTCGCATTCTACGAAAGAGTCAATACCTTTCAGTACGGCTGAGAGGCCTTTGGAGCTATTGAGCTGGTCAGTGTTTTTTGAGTTTATCACAGAGATTGGTAATTTTCCTAAAGTTTGGCTCACTGTAAATCTGTATTTTTGTTTCATTTCCTTTTCCCTTTAGGATGGAAATCACGTGGAAGCTATTATTTCCAATATTTCGGACAATTTCTTTTATGAGCGAATTAGAGTTTCGCTCCCGCAAATATATCGGTGGGGGATTTTGCGTTTTCGGCTTGGGATCGGAATTATTTCATTCAGCAAGAAGCGCAAATCGATTTTGTCCAAGCTCAAGAGACGGTTTATTGGGATTCGTCTTTTGAATTTTAGCTTAATTCTTAATTCCATTAGTGGGGGGCGAAACACCTCGCTTTGAGATGTAAACATCAATACCTGTTTGCCTTATAGGCAATGTGCTGGGTTGATCTGTAAATCGGGTATTGCCCTTTGCCTTGCGGTTAGCGACAATGGTAGATCTACTATTTGTATCATTTGCATCAGACACGGGGGTGTTGCAAAGGGGGATTTTAATATATTTACTAGGAGTATCAATAAAAGAAATAGCTGATACAGAGTTACCTGAGTTTGTGTGAGCAGTGACACTCCGTGATGTAACAGGCAGAAGAGGATTCGCCTGTTGCTGAATTTGCAGTGTTGGTTATTGTTGGCTGGTGTGCTGTTGATGAATGTTCGGTTCTTGTTGATTTGGTGGGTGCTGCTGAGTTGGAAAAAGTAGCTGAATTTGTTGAAAATTCTGGACTTGTTGCGGTTGTTGTTGTTGCAATGCGTTTTGTTGACGAACTTGCTCTTGTTGCTGCTGTGGTATATATTGTTGTTGTGCTAATTGTTGTTGTAACAGTTGCTGTTGTTGTAACAATGTTTTTTCTTGCAATTGTTGTTGTTGCAGTTGATTCTGCATGTTTGAATCGTTTATAACTACGTTTGCTGCATTTGTATTTTCACCATGTGTAGGTGAATGACTCACCACCATGGCTTTGACTCACTGCACACAAAAAAAAAAGTCGGTAGATTTAACCGAAAATTACGGTTAAAAACGCTCCAACCCTTCGTCGGTTAATCTAACCGACGAGAAGTGGTGGATTTACTTTAATAATTTGTTGGTTTACAATTTGAATTGTAAACATACAGCAATAATTTGTTTCGATACATAATTATATCCTACACCACATGAGGTTTGTAACACCCAGAAGGAGACGTGTCCGGAAAAGTATATAAATTCTTGATCAGCGTCACCTCCTGAGTTGATTTAGCCCTATCCGTCTGTCCGTCCGTCCTATTTTCTTGTAAACACGATTGCAGGAGCTAGAAGAAAGCTAGGGATTTTGGATTTATCCTTTTTATGGCCTAGAAGGAGTTGGTATTGAAAATCGGCGGAATCGGTCGACTGCCACGCCTACCTCCCATATAAGTGAAAGTCGTGTTTTTACCGTAATTTTCAGATTTCATCAAAACAGTATGAAATTTTGTATAGTGCGGTTTTTGGGGCCGCTAATTTCGAATTTGATGTCGGAATTCAAAAATTCAAGATGGCGGAAAAAATATGGCGGCCGAAATTTTTAGATTTCATAAAACGGTATGAAATTTTGTTTGGGGGGTTTTTGGGGTCGCTGATTTCGAATTTGATGTCGCATTTTCAAAATTCAAGATGGCGGCTTCAAAATGGCCCAGTAGGTGTAGGGTATATATAAGTCGGCTTCCCCGACTGAAACTTACTCACTTGTTTTTAGTAAGAAAACCATTCAAATTTATTGGTTTACAATTTTAATTGGAAACATACAATAAAAATTTGTTTCGATACATATTTTTTCGTAAGAAAACTTTTTTTGTTGAATTTGTTTTTTTTTTATTTGAAAACAAAAAAGCATATTAAACACAAAAATAAATTTCAAAAATGCAAGATTGCATATTTAAAAAAAATAATAAAAAAAATAACGTTTCAACTGAAGATGCGCGAATGGTAAATTGCCCAAGTTGGTGAAAATTCAAATTTAACCACCAACACGGTAAAAGAACAAACAATTTCTGTAAAACAACAATTACACTGTGCGACAATTTCATGGTTATGGAATCCGACCTGGTATCGGTCAAGATGGGTCGAAAGTATTCATATAGAGTACCAATTCCTTCAATGGGTTTTGTAAATTTAGTTTCCTTTCCAAAGATATAGCGGTTTAAAGTTTGCATGTTTTGCTGTATTTTTCAAAGCAATTCCTTCAATGGGTTTTGTAAATTTAGTTTCCTTTCCAAAGATATAGCGGTTTAAAGTTTGCATGTTTTGCTGTATTTTTCAAATTAATTTTTCGGCCACAACTTGACACTTTTATAAGTGATAACGGTATTGAGCTCCCAACTGCATCAAAAAGGGTTGATTTAAAGCCATTGTTACCTCTAACATAGCCTTTTTTGACAATAGCAATGCTTTTTTATAGAACAAAAATTAAAATTAAACATAAAATTTTTGGGTGAAAAAAAAAATTACAGTTTTTATAACTTTGGTCACCAAATTGCTAAGACGTTATAATTTGTTTGGTATAATTTGCTAACATAATCTGTTTATCTGTACATTACCGACAATTCTGCTGAAAAAGGTAACAAAAAATATTGATTTGAAAAATACAGTAAAGCAAGAAAACTTTAAACGACTGTATCTTTTGAAAGGAAACTAACTTTGAAAAATCCATTGAGGGTTTTGCTACTCTATATGAATACTTTCGACCCACCTTGACCGTTACCAGGTCGGAAAAATGTGTTGCATAGTCTTATTTTCGGTTATTTAAACTATCTTTTTACCATTTTTTGTCGGTTCAAACTACCTACGAGCTCGGTTAAAAATTTTCAATATTAATACATTTTGAAATTCTGTACGTCAACCACTTTTTTCGGTTAATTTTACCGACCATTTTTTTCTGTGTTACGATCGAGTTTGTTTTGTTACTTTGGTAGCCAGCGCCGCAACTTGTGGTAACGGATAACGCGGATGTTGTGTCTACGATACTCAAGTTTCCAGTGAAAAGCTTTTTGGGATTTTTTTGTTTGTTTTATTTTTAGAGGGAAATATAACCATAAACATCACATTCGTTTTATTTTTGTTTGGAGTCTCAATTCACTTAAACAATTGGTAATTCAAAATAGACTGACACTACACTGCGAATCAGGGGAAAATGTGCTTTTTAAGCACATATATTGTTTTCCATATGGCACTTTAGATGTTTTTGTTTTTTTTTAAGAACCGAGAGTATTAAAAATGTTGAACTTCACTTCGGTTTTTTTTGTATCAAAAAGCAATCTATTTTAAATGATTTTTCATTAACATTTAAAAAAAAGCTATTCTTTTAATTTTGGCCGAATTCTTCGTGTTGGTTCCTTTATTAAATTCCGCACAACTGCTTCAGTAACGGTACTGCTTGCCTTACGCAAGTTTTTTTGAAATTGTTTCACGCCACTGGCAACTCGACAATTCTTCATCAAGTTTCACTTGGCAATATCTCAATAGCTCTCTATTGCTGGAAGTTACGAATAATTTAGTGGGCTCTCATATTTTGCGTTATTTTACGTTATTTAGTTCTATCAAAGCCAGTGTTGATCGGGAGTGGCTTGTAGTAGCTAAATCGGGCCAAGAAATTTTTAAGACATTATGTTTTTCTAAAAATAGTATAAGGATTTCTAATCATAAGTTCGTCAGTGTAAAAAGCCCCTCCAAATAAGATCTTTCCAGCCACATTTTTCGATTCCAGTTGTTGATACTGACTGGTCGACAGTACCGCCTCTCTCTTTTATGTAAAATTGGAAACCTGGTAATGTTCTTGAGTCCATTTTAACATAAGTTTAGTCAGTCATTGTATTTTTATTTTTTTTTTTATTTTATTTACGCTTATTACAATCTTATATAACTACTTATAGATATAACAGTGGTGATCTAATATAAACTTAAAAAATGTTTAATGGAAATCAAGTTTAAATGGAAATCAAAGCAATTGGACATATTATTAACCATGTGAAACATTCTGGACATTGGTTCATTATAGCCATAATCAGTGCGGTGGAAGGTAATATTAAATAAAGGTACAGATCTAAGGTTACGTGGGTTAGTATTAAGGGAGATCAACTGGAGTAACGCGGCACAGTCAACGGTACCTGATAGAAGTTGATGGATAATGAGTATATCGGCAGTTTGTCGACGAGTTTCCAGGGCTGGTAAATTTATTAATTTTAAGCGGTCAACATAAGGGGGCAAGTGGAAACGGTCGTCCCAGGGAAGACCGCGTAGGGCAAAACGAATGAATCTGCGCTGTATAGCCTCAATTCTCATGGAGTGAGTAGGTCTAAAAGGAGACCAAACTTGGCTAGCGTATTCAAGTATTGGTCTAACAAAGGTAAAGTACAGTGATTTCGTAACATATGGATTAGTGAATTCCTTGGACCAATGCTTAACAAAACCCAAGGCAGAATTTGCTCTTTTTACTATATTATCAATATGGGAGCGAAAATTAAGTTCTCTGTCACAGATAACGCCCAAGTCACTCAATTCTGTCACTAGTGGTACAGGCTCGTTGCAATGTAGGTACGTTCTGGAAGGTGGAGGAAGACGTTTACGGGAATATGTTATAGTTTGGCACTTGGTGACATTAAGCATTAGGAAATTTTTCGTACACCAAGTTGAAAACCTATTTAAATCAGATTGTAATGGCGGAGAATCTGAAGTAGTTGATATAGTTCAAGAGATTTTCATGTCGTCAGCATAGACTGATAAATGAGAATTTCCACATCGTTTATTGTCAGGACGAATATTAAAGGACCGAGATGGCTACCTTGGGGGACACCAGATGTAGCGATAATGGGATCGGATATAGAAGATCTGAAAGTAACCATATATTTTCGTTCTTCGAGATAAGATTTGATCCACATGATAAAACTTGGTTGGAAGCCATAGGCTTTAAGTTTAAGATAGATAATTTCATGCGAAATGGTATCGAAAGCCTTGCTGAAATCGGTAGCAATTACATCGACTTCTTTACCGTCTTCTAAAGCACGAAGAGTTCTAGAAACGAATTCCGTTAGGTTTGTGGTGGTCGATCTTCCTTTCAGAAATCCGTGCTGAGCCGGGGAGACAATAGTTTTGCAATGGAAGAACATAGTATCATAAATAATGCTTTCGAATAATTTAGGTATACAAGAGAGTTAAGCTATAGGTCGATAATTTAGAATGTCATTCTTGCATCCTTTCTTGTAAAGAGGAGTAATGTAAGAATTCTTCCACATTGTAGGGAAAACTCCTTGTGCGACAGAAGACTGAAAGAGAGCGGTGAGGGGAGCTGCCAGGGCATCGGAACATTTCTTCAAGACAATTGACGGAAGGCCATCAGGGCCAGGAGAGTATTCATTCTTAAGTTTTTCTATCTTTTCTTCTACCAATGTAATTGATATGTTAGCCGAATACATTGAAGTTTGAGAACATGTGGACATATAAGAAAAATAATCAGTATCAGGTACTGAATTATGGCAGGCGAATGACTGGCTAAAGAATTTAGCAAACATGTTTGCAATTGATTTGGGGTCGGCTGAGGATATATCAGAAAGTTTTACTGTGGACGGGAAACCATCTGATTTTCTCTTAGTATTGATAAAGTTGTAGAAACGCTTAGGGTCCGAAATTAAACAAGATTCCATTTTTCGTAGGTAATCGAGATATAGAGACTCGCAGAGATCAGAAAAACTGGTATAGACGCCTTGGTAGTTGGAAAAGTCAGAGTTAGACCGAGATTTTAGATATACAAGCCATAATTTGTTTCTTGTATTACGCAGTGAGCGCAATTCTTTGTTATACCAGGGTGGGGATGACGAATAACTTCTATTTGGCACAAATGGCACACAGTTTGCAAAACACTTATAGATTTCGCTGTAGAAAAATTCAAGAGCACGATTGATATTATTGCGGCTAATATCAATAATATGGTTAAAATTTATGTTGCGAAGCAAATTGTTCAGTATTTCGAAATCAGTCTTACGAAAATTAAAACTGAATGTGAGTTCGGTCGGTACCTTTTCGGAATCGTTATCGTAGGAAAATACAAGAGATAGGGGTGGATGATAACGGTCTAAAGTAGATAGGAGGTGACTGCTTTCTGAAACTATGCAGTCGTCAACGTTAGAAGAAAAAACCAGATCGAGTAATCTGCCTAGGTTGTTAGTGGTTCCGTTAAGTTGGAAGAATCCAGAGTCAGACAGACAGTCAGTAAAGAGGATTTCTTTACTTGAAGATGGATTTTCAGCGAGGAAATGCGTATCATCATCAGATGGTGCCCATTGAAGATTAGGCAGGTTGAAATAGCCCAAAATTACGATAGTATCGCATGGGTTTACGTTATCTGATATAGAGTCGATGGCATCTATGGCCAATTGATAACCGTGTATTGGTTGTGAGGGACGAATGTAGCAGCAAAAAATGTATAGGTATCGTTTTGAGACAGCTATTTTGGCACAAATAAACTCAAAATCTGTAGTGTTCGACGATTTTACTAAAGTAGGGTCATAATGATTATTTATTGCTAGAAGAACTCCACGACCGTGTGAATTTACATCTTTGTCCCGACCATCGTCGCGAAACACTACAAAGTCGGATGCAAATAATTCTGCATCTTTGTAGTCAGATGAAAGATTTGTTTCAGTGCGAGCAAAAATATCATAGGGAAGCTTTTGTGAATTGAGAAAAATGGATGCAATTTTGGTTCGAAGGCCTCTTACATTTTGATAATATAAGGATACAAACTGGGGAGCAGGTCTATCAAGATTTATAGAGGGAGAATGAAGGTTAGGAGCAATAATAGTTTTTCAAGTTAGAGCGCGATTTTTGAAGATGCGAAATACGTTTGGAGCTTATATGCGAGGCGAATGTTGTTAGGTCATTTGTAACTTCTTGGGGTGAGATATTTAAACTTTCATGAAATCGAGTAAATAATTGACTCAATTCAAGCGGATTTGTGGGAAGGCCTTCTGAATGAATTGAGACCATGACGCTAGTTTTAGTAATACCATCAACACAGGTGGTATCTGATTTATTATGTAGGTAGGCAAGATATAGACGGACGTTATTATATATTCTACGATCCCTTAATCGAGATAATACATAGCGGCTATCATCACTGTGCTCGACTAGCTGTTTAGTTAATTTAACAGTGGGAGGGAGAAGAGGATCTAAAAAAGTTGGGGGTGTGTCAGACGAAATTTGAGACTTCGACTTTGATGAGGATGGTGTAGGGTTGAGGACATGGGAACGAATAAAATTTGGATATGCAGATGTGCATGGGGGAGTGGTAGCGATAGTTGCTTGAGCCGAGGGAGAGCAATAGGATCCGGTTCAAGATTGAATGATACTCTACCACGTTTAGGATTGGAAGAAGTCTGATTGGATGAAGTTAGTTTTTCTTTAGTAACATAGTTTCGAAGAAAATTATTACAGATAGAGGAGGATGGCAATGTATTAGAAGTAGAGGGGAAGATGGACATTTGGTCTGCACTGGTACTGGATAAAGTCGAAATTATTTTGGTAAGTTTTTTATTATTTTTGGTAGGTTTTTTTGTTATTTTTAGGGTTTTGAAGAAAATTTTTATAATTTGAAGATGACGTAGAGGGAAAAGAAGACATTTGAGCTGAAGATGAAATTTTTTTTATTTGAGGGGAGAAAATTGGAAACGTATTTGTTTTAAAACTCCAATTAGAGTTTTGGGACGTGCTTTGCGTTATAGACATAGATTTTGTTTGAATGTTGCGTTTAAATGTTGTTGGCTTATCAATCCATTTTGTGAAACTCATCCCATCCTTTTTGAAGACATCATTAGAGGAGACGCGAAATAGCCATTCGTATTTAGTGGGAATTTTGAGTTTGAAACTGCAGTGCTTTTTGGATGAAAACTTTTGACAGTCGATTATGGCAATTTTAAAAATCGTCCGGAAAAAATTTCTCCTTGAAAGCAAAGAATATGAATCATATAGAAGGCGCATCACTCAATTCTTTTTGAAAATTACTCGTTTTCGCTTCTGACGCGGGCGGTCGCGGAAAGGGGTACAACAAATGCAATCGAACAAGTGCGAACGCACGAGTTCGAACTTACGAAAGAACCAACAAATGCGTAGTTTGGAAATTGACTTCACTTTTTTATTTTTTGATTTTTTTATTTAATTTTTTAAATTTATTTAAATTTTTTTTAAGAAATTCATTTTTATTTTATTTGCTTTTTTTTAAATTTTATCTTTTTTTAATTTAATTTAATTTTTTTTATTTAATTAATTTTATTTCATTTTATTTTATTTATCTTTTACTTTTTTTTTTGTTCACGCCTACCGTGTAAATCTGAACTGAACTTTATATAGATTGACAAAATAGTTTTTTTTATAGATATGATGTAGTGTTCCTTACAGTCGAACATGCATGTTTTTTTGTTTTTGTTTTTTGCAGAAATTGCGCTACAATATAGTTTCGGTACTTTCGAAAAATCCATGAAGAATGGTCAAGCAAGTGCTCAAAATTGTGGAGTTTGAAGCAACAAAATACAAAATTATAAGTTCGGTAGTCGTCATGCACATTTTCATATCAAATATGTGTCGAACTCGAACTCTCTCATGCAGCTAGATAAAGCTCAAACATGTATGAGAATAGGATTTATCGTTGAATCCTCCTAACAAAATGTTTCCAAAACAGAATTTGTTCGACATGCACCTTCTACATGATTCATATTCTTTGTCCAAAGTATGTCCGAATGTTGTGGAGCGCCTTTAACGAAAAGCGTTGTTAACTGCGTTAGGTTTTCTCTGGACAGTTTGTTTATCCTATTGTCCCATTCAAAAGGTGTCCAAGACGTTCCGAAACAGTTGATAAGTCTAATAGGGGAGTGTGTGTGGTTAGCCGGAGTCTCCCAAATTTCAGGAGCCGTTGGAGTTACAGCTGGCACGGAGGTTTCAGCCGGTATGTTGGATGTAGTCAAAGGATCCTCAGTTTCCATTAATTCAGCAAGAATTAATTCTTCGTGAATTGTTACGTCGTGAATTGTTGCGTTATGTGGGGATGGTGAGTGGTGAATTACATTGATAATTTCTGACAGTGTGGAACGAGTTGCAGTAAGCTCGTCGCTGATGTCGTTGATTTTGTGAAACAATACTTCCAACAAATTGGTCTGTGTGTGTAGAAGTGGCTGGAGCATTAGAGGGTGATTGAAGGGAAATATCGTTACTTGTACGTAACGACTCAAAGTTGGCATTTATTTTTTCGTTTTCCAGGAAAAGTTTTGCTTGCCGGCTATCAAGTGATGTTATGTGTTTTTCAATGTTATCTAATACACTTGCCCTTTCAGGATTCAATTTTGACAACGATGATGTTAGGTTGTCGAACGAGCTGGCCATATCATTGAAGCTTTCATCATTTGTCATCGCTTGATTTTTAAGTTTTGAAAGGAAATCCTCCTTTTCTTTATTCAGGCTAGCGATGTATCCGACAATGTTGTCATACATACACTTGAGTAGCTGTTCCATACTCTGGCAATCACTGCATATGAAGTGCTTCTCCATGTACGGGTTGTACCAGTCTCTAGGAGCATCCATGCAAGCACCATGTAGTTTCCTATTGCAGAAAGCTTTGCAGATAACCCATTTTGAGGTATTATCGAAAGCGCAACAACGCAAAAACTGCACTTTAAATTGAAACTCATTGTGAATCACCAAAAAATTGTTTCAAAAATTGGGTCAGCCGCGCACGTCGATGACCGGTAAAATTGTCGAATTGTACTTTTTAGTTTATTGACTTATTCAGTTTATTGGGTCAGCAGTAAGGCATTCAATCCCGAAGTGTTTTTGAAAATCCCGGGATTTCGGGATTTGAAATTACAATCCCGGGATCCCTGGATTTGTTCGGGATTTTCGGGATTAAAGAAAAAACTGTTGCAACAATATTTTAAGCTTAATTTTATTTTAATTCAACGTAGAAATAATATTTAATAGATATTGCATTAAACAAAACAAAATTTAAAATAAATAAAGTCAAACAAAAAGTTATTAATTTTAAATTACTATGATCGAAAAAGTTTGATAATTTATGTGTTAAATTGAGTTGCTTTATTATTAATTTTACCACGCTGAATCTATTCAAAAGTACAACGTAAACGGTCAACAAAATGATTTTATTAATTATACCTTTTTGTCAAATAAAAAAAATTGTTTCAATTTGAAAAAATTTTATTCAGATCGATAAAAATGTTTTGTTTACTGTTATTGACAAAAATTGTCTTAATTTTTTGTGTGTGTAGCACTAAGTCTACGAAAGTGAGCTTTTTGTGTTTACCAATTAGATTGAAAGTAAACGCACTGCAATATTTTTGTGGAAAAGCGTCGAAAATATCTTAAACAATGCATAAAAATTCAATTTTTTGAATCCCGGGATTCCCGACTCAAAATCCCGGGTTTCCGGGATTTAGAAAACGTTCGGGATCCCGGGATTTCGGGATTCGGGATCCCGGGATTGGATGCCTTAGTCAGCAGCGCACGTCGGTGAACGGTAAAATTGTCCAATTGCACTTTTCAGTTTATTGACTCAAATGGTTTTTTTAATTGACGCGAAACAAATTTCATAAATTTCAAATTGCGGTTATTGCACTTTTTCAAGTCGCGGTATTAATTTGTAAATTTATGCGCTCGAAAGAAAACACGTCTTATCAGGTGAACGATTGGAAGCCAAACTGTAGCGACCATAGGATCCATTTTTTTTGTCAAATCTCGAATTGATATTAATTTATTTTTGATTATAAAGGTTAGTACCTTTTTATCGAATTTCTGATATCTTGGACTCTTCTTTCTTCCAAATTTCGGCATATATTTGAGAGAAGAGGTATCTCTGAACTTATTATAATATTTTTGACACCATTTAAACTAACTTTGTAGCGTTTCCTCAACTATCTGTTCGAAATTACTCTTTTTGTGAAGTAATTGAAATTTAATAAAGGAGCCTACACAAAAAATTCGGCAAAAATTATCAGAATACCTTTTTTTTTTAAATGTTAATGAAAAGTAAATTAAAATAGATTGCTTTTAAAAAAAAAAAAAAAATTTCACAAAAAAAATTAAAAACCTTAATTCTATAAGCAAATCAAAGTGTGCAGTTTCTTTTCGGTACAGTCCATAGCTGTTTAAAACAGAGCTTTGTACAGATTTGTTCAATTTTAAAACACGTGTGCTAAAAACAAATTTTAAAACGCAAATGTTCAATTTACAAAATTTTTTTGCAAATTGAAAAAAAAATGTTTAATTTTAAAACAAGTTTTTTCTTTCAGTGCAGGGATTGTTTTTTTTGGTTTTTTTTTTTCTATAGAAAATGGAACTTTTTACTTTAACTTTTAACGAAGTAAACTTTTCAATGAAATTAAATTCTCGAATAACTATGCACAGCTTTGCGAATGAAGCATTATGCTCTACAGCAGTGCTAGGCAAACCCGAACGCACTCACACAAAATATTATGTGCGGTCAAGCTGAGCCTGACTGAATGAAGAAATAAATATTTCTCTCGATGAATACTTAAAAGGCCTAACATTAACAGCTAAGTACTGCTAGGCCAGACACAAAATAACAGAGCAACAATTTCAGACTTTTTCCATTCTCTTGGACCACAGTTTCTCGTTGCCGGCGACTTCAACTCCAAACATACATATTGGTACTCGACTAACATCACCAAAGGGCAGGCTGTCTACTTAAAGACTATCTCACAAATAGACAAGTGAGTAAGTTTCAGTCGGGCAAGCCGACTTATATATACCCTACACCTACTGGGCCATATTGGATCCGTCATCTTGAATTTTGAAAATGCCACATCAAATTCGAAATCAGCGACCCCAAAAACCCCCCTATACAAAATTTCATACTGTTTTGATGAAATCTTAAAATTTCGGCCTCCATATTGGTTCCGCCATCTTGAATTTTTAAATTCCGACATCAAATTCGAAATCAGCGACCACGAAAATCCCACTATACAAAATTTCATACAGTTTTGATGAAATCTTAAAATTTCGGTAAAACACGATTTTCACTTATATGGGAGGTAAGCGTGGCAGTCGACCGATTTCGCCCATTTGCAATACCAACTCCTTCTAGGGCCTAAACAGGATAAATCCAAAATTTGGGATCCCTAGCTTTCTTCTAGCTCTTGCAATCGTGTTTACAAGAAAAAACATCAGACCAAACTGAATATACCTATACCTCATGAGGTGTAGGGTATAACAATTGGAGCTCAATTGGCTAATGTCAAGGGCATCAAAGTTAAATCGCACAAAGGCTGGGGCACAGCCTCCCCCTCTAATGTGGAAAAACTCCACAGAGCTCAATCTAAAATCCTGAGACAAATTGCGAGAGCCCCTTGGTATATAAAAAATGCAAATATTCGCAGTGGTTTGAATAAACCTGCAGTAAAAGATGAAATTCCGAAACTTACCTCGAAGTACAAGCTGAAGCTTACGTTTCATCCAAACATTATAGCCAGGAATTTACTGAGACCTCTGAACCCCTCACGTCTCAAACGAAACTAATATATTCTTCATATATTAGTACGACAACTTCACATTGTCAAATTCAATAGAATTTAGCCAATATCAATGATAAGATTTAAGTGCATTTTGAAACACATTGAAATATTATTGTTATATCTAATTTATATTTTTTTAAACGATTCAACAAATAATCAAATCTAAAAAAAAAATCCCGTGGCAACTTGGTTTTCAAAGGAATTGAAATCGTCTTGGTTCCAGCACATAAGTACATTTTTTAAAAATCTCGAGATCACCTTTCTTAATTTTTTTTCTTTACAAATTTAAATTACCGTCGCAAAATAAATAAAAAATTCTATTCAATTCAGCTACTCTTGGTATGCAAGATTCAACACGTAGATCGACATGGTAGTTTACGCTTTGAAATAGGCTCGGAAAGGATGTAAACTTTTTCCTATACAAATTCTAACGGAAAGTTCACATCTTTTACGGTGGTTTTACGGGTTTCAATGAACCGCATTAATATTTTTACTATTTCGTGTATTATTTTCATATTTTCAGTATGGGCAACAAAATTTTGGAAAAAATCAGCTCTTACGATAAATTGGCAATTAGAGGACGATATGTTGTATCACATATAAAAATCTACATTTAAAAAAAAATTTAAGACAAAATTACCTTTTATGATAAATTAGCGATTAGAGGTCGATATGTTGTATCAAATATCAAAAATCTAATAAAAGTGTCGCTATTCTCGCTAAATGCTATATATTTTTATTTGGTAGTGATCTGGGCGATAGATGGCCCCTTTTTAAGATAAACCTCTCATTAAACCTCATCATTATAATATTTTCATAATTAAAATAGTTATTCTGCCCGTCGAGGGCTTGATCTGCTGCTGCTGGTTTTCGTGTTCAAATGTTTCGAACTGGAAATTAACTCCTGACGTTTGTAAAGGTGCGGCGTTGGCGATGACTGTTGTGTTGTTGTTGTTGTTTTTGGGATTGTGGGTGATATGGTAGTTGGGCACAACTTACGTGAACTACTACTATTACTACTTGCAACTGCTGTCTGTTGTTTCTTGTTGCGTGACATGCGTTCAAAATCCGCCGTTTTGGAACGTAAAATGGCCCCACCGATATTTGAGATACTGGTGGGCAATTTTGGCTCATTGTTGGATTTCTTTTTGCAATCATGTTTTGATTTGACCGATATTGTGGTATTAGTGGCTCCCTCAGCATCCTTCGCGGTTGCAACTAATGATTGAGACTGCTCCGAAGATTCTCTACGCGGACGTAATGAGCTGGTGGGTATAACGCCAACATTATTTATTTGAGTTGCTTCTGGTGTGCGTTTCTGTACTTTGGTAGAAAAAGACAACGATCCCGATATTGGAAAACCTATTATAATGCAAGACAAACATGAATACACATTGATGATCCACAAGCAAAAAACTTACATTCATTAAAAATTTCCAAATCGTGCCCACTAGATGTCTCCTCAATATATGGTATATCTGAATATTCGAAATTTGTAGCATTGGCTGATATAGGTGGCGTTGATATGGACGTTTTATGGAACACATCATCTAGATCGCAATTAGGTTCACTGAACTTTGATGTTGCCGGTGGTATGTGCCTGGTCAAATTAGTTTGTATTGACCTTGGAATTTGAAAAGTCGCTGAAACAATTCCGGACTTATTGGGTGCATTGGAGGATTGCTGCTGTTGTGTATTGCCAATGGTTTCACTGTAGTATTGTTTCGGAGATATATTATGTCTGCCTCTATCAGAGTACCTGCGAAAAATGGGGCTTTCAATTTATATTGAATCAAGTCTATGAACATAATTCTTAGAAATATTTAATTAAAGCAAACAAAATTTGTTCTCAAATATATGCAAAATACAATCAGAAAATGATTTTTCAGTCACATACGACTATATTTTATAAATATTTGAGTCTTTGCTTATTTGAAATTATAATATTTACCAGTATGACAATTCATTTTTCTAATATTTTACATTCAGTAAATATGAAACGAGACATATTTAGCTGTGCAAAATTGATTACTGAGCAATGCGATTGATTGTCCAAACAATTTAAAAAAATTTTAAATTTATTTAATCCCATAAAAAAATGATCGGGTTCTGAAACCAATTTTTATACCCCCACACTCACTGTGGCAGGGTATACTAACTTTGTCACAACGTTTGTAACGCCCATAAGGAGGCGTGTCCGGTATGGAAAAGTATATATATTCTTGATCAGTATCACCTCCTGAGTCGATTTAGCGATGTCCGTCTGTCTGTCCGTCCGTCTGTCCGTCTGTCCGTCCGCACGATAGCGGTCGCAGTTTTGGAGATATCGACTTGAAACTTTTTTTACATGTTTTTCTCGTGAATACTGAGATCAAGTTCGAGAATCAGCCAAATCGGACAAAAACTGGGCGTGGCTCCCATACACCGGAAAAAAAGGTGAAAATTTTTCAAGTCTTTTTTATTGTTGTATTCCATTGGAAATGTTTAGAAACGTATTTTTGACATGGTCCGAGGTTCCGAAGCTACATATATAAGGGTCTAAATGGGGTCCTGAGACCAATTTTTTTTTTTTTCGGATTTGATTGGAAATTTTTAGAAATGGATTTTGGACATGGTTTGGGCTCCAAAACCACCTATAATTGGCTCAAAATAGGGTCTTGAGACCACATTTTTTTATGTTCGAGGTACTTCTTTCTACTGTGTGGGGGTATTTCAACTTCGGTATAGCCGAAGATAGTCCACTCTCTAGTTTTTATTTTTTTTTATACCCCCACACTCACTGTGGCAGGGTATACAAACTTTGACACAACGTTTGTAACGCCCATAAGTAGGCGTGTTCAGCATAAAAAAAGAAAATATATATTCTTGATCGACATCACCTCCTGAGTCGATTTAGTTAGGTCCGTCAGTCTGTCCGTCTGTGAGCTTCCAAACTCATGTATAAATGGGTCAAAATGGGGTCTTGAGATAACATTTTTTTTCGGTGGATTGGATTGGAAATTTTCAGAAACGGATTTTGAACGTGGTCGTAGTCTGCAAAACCTCCTACAAATGGCTCAAAATGGGGTCTTGAGACAAACTTTTTTATGTTCGAGGTACTTCTAAATGGATCATACTGTGTGGGGGTATTTCAGCTTCGGCATAGCCGAAAATGGTCCACTCTCTAGTTTTAAGGCCTGCGCACACAGAGGCGATTTTCGCTATCTAATTTCGATATTTAAAAAATCTAGCTTCGAAAACGCAAAGTGCCTCACACAGGCAGCGATTTCGCAGCAGTAGATTTTGTTTGTTATTTATTATACTGCTATGGCAACAACCAAAAAGTCTGTTTGAAACTGACTATTTTTGTTACTTATTTTTCACTATGGATTCAGTAAAAAAGTTTATTTTCAAACTGATTCGAATTGGTTTTGAAACTGGCTTTTTGTGTTTGTTATTTATTGTATTGCTATGGAAACAGGCTGTAAAAAACTCTTTATATTCGAAAAAACAATGATTTTTGATAAAATTAATATCGACACCGCCTGCGGCACGAAAAACGCCTCTGTGTGCGCAAGCCTTTAAATTGATTTACTACTTCTAGACCGTTATTTTGACTCTGACGAAAAAACTTTGTATGGCAAACTTGTAGAGAAGAACAACACAATAAAAAACTTTTTCAAGGTACAATTCTAGTTTCTAGTTTAAATTGAGCACAATGTAAAAATGTTGTTCCCAAAAAATCGTTTTCTTAACTTAAAGCTAATATACCTTTATTATTGGAGCTTAAATGAAAAAACTTTACTTATATAAAATTCTTTGTGAGTTTGTGGGTTTGTATATACGTGGCTGCCATAAATAAGTATTGATCTCAAATTTTAAATAGATATTAATTAACAGGATTGGACTAAGGCAGACTTGTGGAGCACATAATTTTAATACTTTAAAAAAATGAAGCACCCTAGTGTACACCCAACCTGCTCTCTTGAACAAACTCTGCAAGTTTTCATCTTTACTTATATAAAATTCTTTGTCAGTTTGTTAGTAGGTTTGTAGGTTTGTATGTATGTTTGATCCCTTAAAACTCAAGAAATACTTGACCGATTTTAATGAAACACATAGGCTATACCACAAAGGCCATTTCATTAGGCGTTCAAGGTGGGCTTGGCAAACATTATTCTAAAATGCTATAATTCATGTTTATCCGATTTTGCTGAAATTTTATATGTGGTTTTGGGTAATAAATGGGTAACATGTTGATTCTGAAAATTTGCGGTCCGCTCACTTCCACGACTTAAAATTTTTAAAGCTCTGCAATTCGGTTTCTATTTAATGGATTTAGCTGAAATTTTGGATATTGTGCTGGGTGGTGTGCAGAGGGTTCACTGTGAAAATTTGCAACACCTTAACTTTTTAAAGCTCTGTAACTTGGGTACTATTCAAGGGATTTCGCTGAAATTTTGATTTTGGTGCTGGGTGGTCAATGGGCAGAGGTGTGATTGTGAAAATGTGTGATCCATTGCCACGCCCCAAATTTTTATAGAACTGTGACACCGTTTGAGAGATACCGGTGATATTTTAGATTTGGTGTTGAGTAGTGAATGGGCAGAGGGATGACTGGAAAAATCTTTTTTTTATTTCAGTTGCTTAATACTAGAGACCGACCGAAACCGCTTTTTTAAATTTTGGCAGAAACCGAAATGGCCGAAATTATTTTTTTTTAATTTCGGCCGAAACCGAAAAAAACACAGATCAAATATTATAAAGTAGTACATAATTAACCGTTTCAATAGGCTGAAATCGTTCGTTTTAAGTTCAGATCATGAATTAGATGAATTTAGAAGCAAACTATCTGGAATTTAACATTTAAGATTAGAAACTATCAATACATGTATAGTAAGGTGGAGCGATTTCATTTTTTTGCAGATATCGCTAACGGCAAGTGCGGGATGGAAGCTCCAAAGGATTCTAAGTGAGATATGTTATTAAGACTTTTTTGATATTTTTACGTTTTGTACTGCCATAACGCTGTTGAAGTTGGGGAAATTGTGCAACATTTCAGTACATCAAAAAAAAAATTAAATTAAGTTTTATTATCAGAAAAATACGAGAAAAAAACCAAAATTATTGGTTCCGCCCGGTTGGTCACCCTTCCGGCGAAAATGGAATTTTTCGGATGACAAAATTAAATTTCGAAAAAATGTTTAAAATTCAATTAGACTGTGAATACCCTTCAAATTATGCAATTTGGTGGTATTTAGGGGTCAGAAAACGAACTTGACCAATAAAAAAAAAACCATACTATGCAATTTTGTGTATTAATATCAAAGAAAAATGTACCAAACAGAAGGGCAATGCAGAAAAAGGTGCAGCTTTTGCCAACCACCTAAAAAGCGTGTTCATCCCAAACGCGACAATAGGTGATATCCCATTACCAAGATTAATCCTACACAATAACTCTGGTACAGTCGCGATTATGAAAAAGCTTGGATCCAAAGAAAGTACCAGGATTTAATGACGCCCACATTATAAAAGAACTGCCAACGATCGAAAAACTCCTAGAAAAATTGATTTAGCAAAAATACGTGTGTGCCATCTGTCTGTCAGTCTGTCCGTCCGTTTGTCAAAATGTTATTTTTTTAATTTTGTTATAGTTTTTACACAATTGGCTTATGGAATTATTTTCATCTACATTGTACTGAAAAAAGATACGAAAATGAGAAGAACTACACTAAGATACCGAACGGAAAAAAGGATACAAATTCTGGTATAAAGATACTTAAACGGTAACACTGATCACTATCTGGAATTTACCGGTCAAGCGCACACTAGAGAGCTCCACAAATGTACTTCTATTTCAGGAAATAGTACACCATTTCAGTGCCGACTCATTTATTCAAATACAAGTACTGCCTGCAGTATACTCTCTCATTAAAAGGTTCCCTGCTTACACCATTTATTTTGCTATTCATCAAAACGAGTAGTCTATTTGTTTCGACCAAAACAAAATACACCAAGTGCACCGAGTGCACGAGTGAACGCGTACAGAAATTGCTAAATTTAATTTTAGACTTTGCATCTAAGAACTCCTCGTGGAGCATAGGGATTTTCGTCCCGGGATTTTCGGGACTAAATTTTAAATAGATTAGTTTAATACAAGAAAAATACAACTTTTCATCGCTCATAAAATATAAACAAAATCGTGTTAGCAGAAAAATAGTTTTTGCAACATTTGGACCACCCTAAAATGAAAAAAAAAGTTAGTTAGAAAACTCAAAACTTAAAACTTTTTAATTTATTAAAAAAAAGTACGAATAAAATTGTTTATGCTTGAAATTTTTTCTTTGAGAACATATTAATTTATATTTATTTCAGAAGAAAATTGGTATTTTCAGTTTTAGCGAACGCACAAAAATGAATTACTTAATAAAAATAATTAAGTATAACTGAAAACTGATACAAAAGTAATTTCAGAAACCTTACTTAAGAATATTTTGAATTGAATTGTGTCGTTCCTAAAGAAACGGAAACTCAAATACTGAAAATAAATAAATTCATTAATTTGTACCTTTAATAAATTGAATGTTTATTTATTTAAGCTAAAACTATCAATTTTCCAATAAAAAATATAAATGAGCATTTTTTATTTTTTTAAAAGGCATTTTATATGTAACAGTAACAAATCCCAAAAAATCCCGGGATTGCAATTTTCAGTCCCGGGATTGCGAAAAGCCTTCGGGATCGAAAGCCCTAGTTCTTATTGACAAAATTAAATTTTGTACCCTTTGGAAATGGGGGTGTGGTATTATAAGGAAAGAAGCCAAAAACCCTTAATTTTAAATCGAAATTACAGAAATTAATTTAAAGGAAATTTATTTTCTGCTTTTTAGTCGGGTTATATTTTAAAAAACTTGTTTTTTCCTCTTTTTTTTTAAAAAAAAATTTTTACGGATGTTTGTATTAGAGACCGACCGAAATCGCTTTTTTTCATTTCGGCTGAAACCGAAATGGCCAAAATTTTAAATTATTTTTTTCGGCCGAAACCGAAATGGCCGGATTTTTCATTTTTTAAATTTGGGCCTAAACCGAAGCCGAAACCGAAAAAATTTTTAATTTATATCTGTATATATAAAAGAGACGTGTATGTTTGTCACCAGTAGACGCGAAAACTGCAGCACCGATTCTCACAAAAACTTATATATGTGTTCTAGGGGTCGTGACATAGGATAGGTTTTGACACGCCCACTTTTACCGCCCACAAGTTAGTAAAAACTGCTATATCTCAGACGTTTTTGATCACAAGAAAATGAAATTTGCCATGCTGTAATAGCGCTCCCACACAATGTTTTCAAACGAAATTTGGCAAATGGCTTCATGGTTTCCACTCTAAGCTAAATGCAACACATCGGTGTAATTGGATAAAGGGGCGTGGCACCGCCCATACAAACCAATATTTAAAATTGCTGCAACTGGCCTCTCATTTAATGTTTTCCAACAAAATTTGGCAAATGGTTTCATGGTTTCAAGTCTAAGCTAAATGCAACATATCGGCGTAATTGGGCGAAGGGGCGTGGTACCGCCCATACAAACCAATATTTCAAATTGCTGTAACTGCCCTCTCATTTAATGTTTTCCAACAAAATTTGGCAAATAGTTTCATGGTTTCAACTCTAAGCTAAATACAACTTATTGGCGTAATTGGACAAAGGGGCGTGGCACCGCCCATACAATTCAATACTTCAACGTGCCATTATTGGGCTCCCATTGAATATTCTTCAACGGGAAATGGTTCTATGCCTTCAATGCAACATATTGGAATTGGACAGCGGGGCGTGGCACTTTCCATACAATGGACATGCTTTTATGCTTTCAATTCTAAGTTCAATGATACATATGGTCGGTATTAAACAGCGGGGCGTGGCACTTTTCATACAATTCAATATTTCAAAATGCTACACTTGGGCTCGCAATAAAAATAATTGACAATTATTTTCATTAATTTATTATGACCTTAAAGGCGAAAAGAACTTTTTTAGGGCCAGCAAAGCGGACCGGGCACTGCTAGTATGTAATGAAGTTGTACATAATTAAGCATATCAGTAGGCTGAAATCGATAATCGAAAGTTCAAATTATAAATTAGATGAATTTAGAAACAAATGCGTGGAAATCAATTGAAGGGGCAGGGCTCTTACTTTTTTGCTACGGCGAGTGTAGTAGATATTCGATTGTAGGGGAGTAGATTTAGTTTTTTACGTAGAGTAGTAGAATATCTACGAGAGTATTAGAAATTGCTGTCAGGGTAGCAGGTTTGTAGAAAGAGTAGTAGTTTTGCATTGTATGAAACTCACATAATATTTTGACGAGAAGATTTCTTACAATAGTAGTAGAAAAAATCTTGAGGGAAGTCGAAAAATCTACTACCGTATTGGAGGATTAAAAATTTGAAAATCATCGCGAGAGTAGCAGATCTACTCTGATAGGAGAAGAGTGAGAACGCTGTGAAGGGGTGAATGAATGAAGACGGTATGTAACATACAAATTCTTTCAAGAAAATAAGTTTCAAAGTTTTTAATTTTTCTTTTTTATTACAAATTGGGGACTTGTCTTTTTTGTCGCTTGTGATTCTTCGAAACTACACCCAGAGAAAAAACAACCTAAAATCAAAAATAACCACCTTAAAACAAGTAGAAACGTTAATGAAAGTCTGGTAAAGTTGGAAATTTTAGAAACAACTACGAACAAACTTGTTTTCAATTTAAAACTTAAATTCAAAAATAAACAAAATTATTTCAAAGTTGTTTTCCGATTATTTCAAAAATTTTCCAATTTATATTAAGTTTGCCAGACCTTGATTTAAAATCGTTCAACTTTGTTTCAACGTTGAAAACAGTTATTTTAAGTATTTTTCACTTCATTTCAACTTTGCAACTTTGTTTCAACGTTGACAATAGTTATTTTAAGTATTTTTCTCTTTATTTCAAAGTTGTTTCCATTAAGTTGAAAAAATGAAGGAGTAAATACGATCGTACTTGATTTTACTATGTTTTTTTTCCCTGAGTGTATGATCAATACTACATTGTGTTACATACCGCTTTTATCCACTTGGTTGTTCCTTATGTATTTTGCCACGCCAATTCCGAAAATAATAATGAAAATTGCACAAAAATTTCATTGTTGGTGCATGCTGTAAAAATTTCATTACTATTTTTGTATTCAACGTGTCATAAGAATTTGTCTATCAAGTATATTTATCACACAAAAAATTCAGTTTTGTCGATCTGTGTAATCTTTGTTATTTATTTGTTACATTTTTCGTATCAAACCGAAATTTTCGGCGGAAATATCGAAATTTCGGCCGAAAACGAAGTTTGGCCGAAAACGATATTTTATTTTTCGGCCGAATCCGAAACACGGCTGAAACAGCTTTTCTTGGCGGAACTTGATCGCCGCAGTGTGAATGCTCTCATATACCGCCGTGTAATTTGGTTCGCAAAAAATTCGCTGACGGAGGTCCCCACACACTTTGTGGGGACCTTAAATGGGAGCCTAACACCAAGAAGTATACCACATTTTTCGAATAAATTACTTTTTTTATAATGTGACCTTTATATATTTTGTGAAGGCTTTACTTACTTTGTTAATTGGTTGCTGCGCTTTTCACATAAAAGATACAATGTATCTGGGCATTCATCGAGCATGTGGGAATAAACAATGTCGATTAACTCAGTTGGTACACGAAAAATCTCCTCATAGTGATCAATCAGAATTCTGGAAAATAAAATGTAGAGACACCATTGATATTAGCAAAGAATATTATCATTACATCGAGCCCTACACCGAACAAAAAAATGCAAATCTTCAATTTTCTTTTACAATAAATTTCCTATAGTGAAACATGTCAAATTTGATACTGGTGCTTTATCATTTTGATATGAGGTAACCCTTTAATGTAAAAAAATGGAGAATTGAAAAACGTCCAGTAATTTCGATGTGAGGAAATGGTAAACTGACATACTACCAAATTTATTTTGATACGGATCTGTCGTAAATGTACATGCAATAAAAAAAGTCGTTCCTAAAAAAATAATGTGGAGAAATAGAAAATGAAAAATGTATTCGTTATGTTTTGTGCAATTAGACTTTCGTATTTAGTTCGACTCAGGAGGTGATACTGATTAAGAATATGTATACTGCCGTGCTAAGCATAAAATACTTATCTGCTTTTTGCTTATTATAAAATAATAATATCAAATTGTTGGTTGCAAATTCATTTACGTATTCATTACGTATTAAGAAAATCATTTCAAAAATATGTGAAGCTTAGATGAACATGCTTAATGACAATAAAATTTTCCAAATTGCAGATAAGTATTTTATGCTAAGCACGGCAGTATAGTTTTCCATACCGGGCAAGCCTCCGCCAAAGTAGTGTGCGCGGGTATAAAAATCCATTTCTTTTTGGAAGGCGGTGAAACCAGTTTTTAGAAAAAGGACGGTCCTACACGTTACTAAAATAAGAATTATTAAAAATTTTACCAAAAAAAGCAAAGGAGTAATGTAATTTTAACGTTTTTCCTAGTTGGCTCCATCAAAACAAAGTTGGCTTTTTTCACATAAGTAACGTGTCTGTTTTTCTTCTGGTTTTTTAACAGCCGTTCTTCTTAAATCAAAACAAAGCTGTTTTGAAAAATAATTTAAGAGAAAATAGTGTTTTGTAAAATATTTAGCACCATTCCGTGGAAAAAGTTCCAAGCTTGGTACATGGGGATTTTAGGGTTGCTGATTTCGAATTTGATATCGAAATTTCATTTCATTTCAATGTGGCTGCCGAAGGTACTCATTCCTCATACCTGTCCAAGAGACCATTCCAATGGTAAAAATTAAAATGCTATAAAATGCTAAAATGTTCGAAAACAAATAAAAATTTTAAATTTCGACCGCTACTATTTTTTTGACAGCAGCTGTATGTTCAATCTCTTTCTCTCATTTACCTTATTACATTGATGGTATCATTCATTAATTCTTGTTCAGAAGCGCCGATGCGCTGAGCGGCATCTCCGCTGCCATTTCGCAGATTGTTAACCGAACGCAAAATATTCGGTGCGAATACCGTAGCTAAATTGTTACTATCCATTTTATTGCCTATAATCTGGATAGACCCATCGGCTGATTTCACGTCATCCGAGGCGGCAGCAACTTTGGCCAAAAACTTCAATAGTACAAATAAAGTATCTCGGTGTGCTGCTGGCAGTAGCTTCACCAAATGGGAGATCGCTTCCAATTGCAAACGACGATTGCGTATTCCTGTAAATTTACAACATAAAAATATTAAACCACCGCACCGTTTTTAAAAATTGTCCAGCTCGTGAATGGTAAAATAACTTGTGCCGAAGCTTTTTCCGTAAGCCAGTTTAATGAATACATGAAATATATATGTGAACGAATTCATTATAAAATTCGAATCAGAGATGCCAACCCAAAATGTTTTCCAGTGAGAATATACAATAAATCTTTTACTCATCCAGTCAACTTACTGTAAATTCTACACTCTTCACTTAAATAACCAAAATGTATGTAGAGTTTTGGGCACAATCTTTACTACTTTATGTTGAAACTGGTATAAGTGAGATAAGTGTATTATGAAACACGACAATTCCTCGCATGAATATGACTGGAAAACAACAAATTTCGATTTAGAATGTTTATATATACACTGAGAGGAAAATGTTTTAAAATTAAACGAAAATGTTTTTTAAAACGCAAATGTTCAATTTTAAAACACGTGTGCTAAAAACAAATTTTAAAACGCAAATGTTCAATTTTAAAACATTTTTTTCAAAATGAAAAAATTTTTTTTGTTTGCAATTATTTTGTTTATTTATATTTAGTTAACTTTTTATTTGCTCAATTTCGAGACCGGGATTCGAACTCACGCCTACGGAGTTTGGATGGCGCGCTAACCGCTCAACAGGTTGGTCTACTGTTAATATTATTTAACAGAGTCTAAATGTATTATATATCAGACTTGTAAAGTAATGAAATTTTCATTACGCATTACCATTACCATTACCATTACAGGTAATGAAATTTTATTTAATTACCTGTAATTACTATCGCAATGAATTAATGGTAATGAAACTACCATTATTTCATTGCGATAGTAATGATAATGAAGTAATGAAATTTCAATTACTTCATTACCTATCTGCCCCAATTGCGTTTTTGCCCTTTTTTGGGCGAATCATGCCATGTTTAATTGTAGCTTGTATGATTCATGTCAGTTGGGATTAGGACAGTTTCTGAGTGCGTCCTTGGACATTTTATGGAAGAATCATGTCAGGTGGGATTAGGACAGCTTCTGAGTGCGTCCTTGGACTTGGTGGGATTAGGATAACAACATATACATTTGGTATAACTTTTATTTGATATATTGCTGTTAAAAGTATTGCCTGATATGATGCATCCATAAAATGTCCAAGGACGCATTTAGAAGCTGTTATAATCCCACCTGACATGATTCACCCATAAAATGTCCAAGGACGCACTCAGAAGCTGTCCTAATTCCACCTGACATGATTCACCCAAAAAATGTCCAAGGACGCACTCAGAAGCTGTCCTAATCCCACCTGACATGATTCACCCAAAAAATGTCCAAGGACGCACTTAGAAGCTGTCCTAATCCCAACTGACATGAATCACCAAAAAAATGTCCAAGGACGCACTCAGAAGCTGGCCTAATCCCACCAGACATGATTCGTCCAAAAAATTTCCAAGGACGCATTCAGAAACTGTCCTAATCCCAACTGACATGAATCATCCAAAAAATGTCCAAGGACGCACTCAGAAGCTGGCCTAATCCCACCTGACGTGATTCATCCAAAAAATGTCCAAGGACGCATTTAGAAGCTGTTATAATCCCACCTGACATGATTCACCCATAAAATGTCCAAGGACGCACTCAGAAGCTGTCCTAATCCCACCTGACATGATTCACCCAAAAAATGTCCAAGGACGCACTTAGAAGCTGTCCTAATCCCAACTGACATGAATCACCAAAAAAATGTCCAAGGACGCACTCAGAAGCTGGCCTAATCCCACCAGAGATGATTCGTCCAAAAAATGTCCAAGGACGCACTCAGAAACTGTCCTAATCCCAACTGACATGAATCATCCAAAAAATGTCCAAGGACGCACTCAGAAGCTGGCCTAATCCCACCTGACGTGATTCATCCAAAAAATGTCCAAGGACGCACTCAGAAGCTGTCCTAATCGCAACTGACATTAATCATCCATAAAATGACCATGGACACACTTGATGGTATCTACAATTAAACTTGGCATGATTTGCCCGAAAAGTGGCAAAAACGCAATTGGGACAGTTAGGTAATGAAGTAATGAAGTAATGGAAATTTCATTACTTCATTATCATTACTATCGCAATGAAATAATGGTAATTTCATTACCATTGCAATGAAATTTTCATTACTTCATTACCATTACCATTACAATTACCATTGCAGTAATGGTAATGGTAATGAAATAAAATTTCATTACCTGTAATGATAATGGTAATGGTAATGTCGCTCAATTTCCCAAGTCTGTTATATATACATTTTTTGTAGTAAAAGCATACTTCGAATTTTTTAAAAAAACACCCTAAAACTATGCTTCGATTTTTTGAAATAGAAAAGAACAACAATATTATCAATTTCAAATGACTAACGAAAGAGCAAGACGATTGAAATTGAAAGCATGTGTTTTAAAAATTAAAACATAAATGTGCTGCAGAAAAAACGCAGTTTTAAAATGCAAATTAAAAAAAATGTTTAATTTGAAAACATGTTTTTTCTTTCAGTGTATGTATATATTATACTTATATATATTTTTTTTGACATAAATAGGATCATGTGACATCCCTTCGAGTTGGCATCCCTAGATCTCATCATATTAGTTATGAACCCACACGTACTTTGTGTCTGCAAAAAAGGTTTGTATAGATCACCGCAAATCAATGGCTCAGGAAGGTCTCTTAAAAATTCCTTGAGCAGTGTAGCAGCATCGTGCGGACATGTATCGGCTTCGATATGCGTGACAGCATTCTTATCGAAATCTTCACGCATCTACACAGATAAAAAGTTTAGTTATTAAGAACTATTTTGATTTGGAAAACATATATTATAAACAATTCGTTGTTTGAGGACAAAACCTACTTGTTTCACACGCTTCTTTGAAGTGCTCACTCGAAATAAGCCCACTTTTTGCAATCCCTCTTCTTCCAAATACCTTATGCACGAACTGACAAATGTTGGGACTTGCAGTGTTCCGTGCGTGGGCGCACAGTTAAAGTCATCTGTTGTTAGACAATTTGCAGTATTTATGTCATAGTCAAACTCATGACTTTTTCGGCGTACATCCGATTGACTGCGTGAAATTTGCATCGATGCAGTTTTTCTAAGATTGCCAAAATAGTTGGAATTCGTTTTAATACTGATTCGCCCGGTGCCAATAACATCATCACTGCTACTACCAATTCTGCCTCCCCTATCACCATCAGTAATATGGTCTGGTGAGGCTAGTGAAAATGTACTAGATGGCAAACTTTCACACGAGCGTACCTTATTTTGAAGAAATTGTATTATATTTATCAATAGATAAGTTTACTAGTATAAGTATTTAGTTACATTTTTGCTCAATTTATTGGAATCGTGAACACCAACTCCAACGCGAAATAGTGATGCTATTGAGTTTCTGGATCCGCGTTCCGATGATAAAACATTTATATTGGCTGCACGTTTTACATCATTAGCTACACAACATTCTAGACTGTTGCCGAAAATACTAGAACTTGCATCTAAAATAAGTGTAATAAAAAATAACGAAAATTCTTGAATTTAAATTGAATTTTCAGAAAACATAAAACTTGTAGATTCTCTTTGAATAATTTGAATAAATAAAATTTATAATTTTTATTAATTGAAAAATTTGAATTAACTAAATACTCTCAATTAATACAAAAATTGGTTTGAAAACGTTTTTTTATTTTAAAACTAGGTTTTGACTTAAGAGCTTATTGATTGATTGCTGTCACGCTTTTCAAGACTAAACTATAATGAAGACTGTAAAGCAGCGTT
The DNA here is from genome assembly GCA_951394025.1 of Heteromyza rotundicornis. Taxonomy (NCBI): domain Eukaryota; kingdom Metazoa; phylum Arthropoda; class Insecta; order Diptera; family Heleomyzidae; genus Heteromyza; species Heteromyza rotundicornis. The sequence goes on along the minus strand of OX596014.1, from coordinate 6,074,199 downwards.
CAACAAAAGCTTTTAAAAACAAAGAAAAGCCAAATTTATGAGTCTATTCTGGTAAAATTTGTGTTGCATGTCAATGCGGCTACAAACTTGAACCGCGCCAGAATACCCCGGTAAAGTGTTTTTTCAGTAATATGCTAATTGAAGTATTTTTTTTAATGTAAGGATGTAAATTGCATATTGCTATTAAATTACTATGTCTTAAATGTATGCCAACAAAATAAAACGGAAAAATCCAAATATTTCTTTTCAAAATCCAGACGAAGCTCATTTTGCATGTGGTAACCCTTGATATACGACAGCACTGTTTATAAATAAACAGCCCAAACAGCTGATTTCTGCAATATGTTAGGTTTGAACAATTTTTTTTACGATTTGGCTAACTGAGCCTTAAGGCCCAATTAGTCCAGACGTAAATTCGTAAAATCGCTGCGCAGAAAACAGCTGACTGAAGCTACCTTACCCGAACTCCATACAAACGTAAATGTAAGCGCAGAATTTCTGCGTTTAAATTGCAAAGTTGCAAAAAGTTACTAATTCAATCAAAACTAGAGAGTGGACTATCTTCGGCTATACCGAAGCTGAAATACCCCCACACAGCAGGAAGAAGTACCTCGAACATAAAAAAATGTGGTCAATTTGAGCCAATTATAGGTGGTTTTGGAGCCCAGACCATGTCCAAAATCCATTTCTAAAAATTTCCAATTAAATCCACAAAAAAAAAAAAATTTGTCTCAAGACCTTTGACTCGGACCATGTCAAAAATACGTTTCTAAACATTTCCAATCGAATACAACAATAAAAAATGTTTACCTTTTTTTCGGTGTATGGGAGCCACGCCCAGTTTTTGTCCGATTTGGCTGATTCTCGAACTTGATCTCAGTATTCACGAGAAAAACATGTACCCAAAGTTTCAAGTCGATATCTCCAAAACTGCGACCGCTATCGTGCGGACGGACATCGCTAAATCGACTCAGGAGGTGATACTGATCAAGAATATATATACTTTTCCATACCGGACACGCCTCCTTATGGGCGTTACAAAGGTTGTGACAAAGTTAGTATACCCTGCCACAGTGAGTGTGGGGGTATAAATATCTGGTTCTTTAAAAACAGTGACACGAACCGAAACGAATATCGGTTCCGGTTCTCAGATTTAAAAATATCGATTTCGATTCCGGTAACCGATTCAATAAAGTCAAAAAGTTTAAATTTAAAAGTCAAAGTAAAACAGACTAAAGTTAACTAGTAAAAACTGGATACATTATATTTTTGACTTCTGAAATTAAGAACTGGAACCAACAAAATTTAACGGCTTCGTTTCTTAGATTTAAAAAAATCGATTTCGGTTCCGCTTTCTAGACTTTCCAACATATCGGTTCCAGCACCGGTTTTTGGAGGCATGAATTGTATTGATATGAATCGCCTTACGGAATTTAAAAGTTAATTTGCACAAACGAGCGCTTCCGACGGGTTTCCGACTTTATATGAATCACCTTTTATTTGTATGTAAACAAAGCAATTTGAAGCAAAGGAAGTATTCGAAGCATTGAAAAGGCAGCAATTTGACTATCACGAATACTATGACGAGGTAAACTGTGCTCAAGGTATTTTCTAAAATGTTTGAAAGTAAGCAAAGTAATTTAAAAAAAACTTTTGCTCCCTGTCAAAGCAAAGTATTCAAAACAGGATTTTTTGCTTTTGCTCCCTTTGTTTTTAAACCCTTAAAAAGAACAAAATTTCAATTCTAAGTACAAAAATTGGTTTTATGCACTTATAAAAGGATACAAAAATGTTATCACTTCACATCTTCACAAAAAGAAAATCGGACCCTTGCACAAACTTTACAGTTATCATTCAAGAATTACTTTCTTCGTCACCTTAAATATTTTTCCTTTCTTATACTTTTTTCGTAATTAATTTTTCTAATAAGTAAAAGTTTTAAAACCTTAAATGTGATAACATAACAAAATTTTGAAATTTCGACATCAAATTCGAAATCAGCGACTCCAAAAACCCCTAGATACCAAGTTTGGAACTATTTAAGCGAAATATAAGTGAAAACACGATTTGCTCATATATGTCAATACCAACTCCTTCAAGAGTCTAAATAGGATAAATTCAAAATTTGAGATGGTTAGCTTTCTTCTAGCTCCTGCAATCGTGTTTAAAAGAAAAGAGGACGGACAGACTGATATGGCTAAATCAACCTCATGAGGTGTAAGGTATACAAATTTGTGGATGCTATCCCTCTGTAGGGCATTTTGGACCATTAACCCTTTTAGCGGCCAGTATTCGAATTTTTGAGTTATCCATTCCAAATTGCCCGCCCAAAATGCCCTAATGGTGGGTGCATTCAAAAATGGACAATTTAGTTTTTTTCTTGCATTTTTTGGACTTATAACGAGTTTTTAAAAAAACGGATTTATTTTTTGGATTTATAGGTAGTACCTCCACGGAAAGAAGAATTGAAAGGTTGCTCCAGAGTTAGGTTTTTGGATACAATTGTTGGATAAAAAGTACTTAAGTACACCAAAACTTTTTTTTTTTATTGTAAACCATTTTCTCGTAAACCATCGCAAACCATTTTCTGTAATTTTGATATGTAAATGTTGTTAAAACGACATTTTAAAGTGGGCGACAAAATGTACCCCCCGAACACGTTTTATCGGGCAATACAAGCTATTTTGTTCTACATATAAGTAACTTTTTGATAAAGTCGAAGAAATAATCAAGGAATATAGAGCTTTAGCTGAACATGCAAAATTTTAACGTCTTAAAGTTTTTTCTACATTCGAATAAGTGATAGGTATGAGTGATAGGTATGAACGTAATGAACAACTTCATGCCAACATTTATCGAATTTCACAGAGGATTTTATCAATTTCACATTCTTTGGCAAATGCCAAAAGAATATTTGATAAAAACTAGGTGCAGAAATCGTCGCTAGTTAACTCGATTTATTTGGTAATTAAAACAAAAGATTTATAATACAAAAATTCAATCTCTTTGCCATGCAAAACATAAACATTTTCATGATTAAATTGTATAAAAATAAAACTACATATGATATTCCCTACAAGGCGAAAAAATGTAAGCATTTCCCATTTGACTGGAAAGTCCCCGCAAAATCGAAATTCTTCTACAATCTGGCATCCCGGTTGCAACGTGAGAGACGAGAGTATTACCAGATAAACATTTTCTGAATTGTTTGGATTTTCTTTGGAGTTCCTATTTATTAACTTTATACTCTATGTTGGCAATTCTAACAATGTCTATGGTTTGTGTCTTTGAAACACGTTTAAATCAGAGCTTTTTATAGTATACAGTGTTGCCCTTTTCGGTACAATTGTTTCATTTTCATTTTTGAAATTACGTCAGTACACTGGCTCCGTTTTCAGTACACTTTTGTAGAAATGCATCACATCGGATTATATGTTTATTTAATTTATCTTTCGATTTTTCAATTGCCAATAAAAAAATGAAATGCTGAAGAAGCATATACAACACTTAAATACGAATTTTTATTTTAATTAGTCTGCAATTTCAATTTTGAATTTTGTAAATAAAGTTTAATAAAAATGTGAAAGATGGTGAAAAATGGTGAAAAAGGAGAATGTGAGTAATTCTGCCATAATAAAATTTTTTCGCTGTACGGGTTGACAAAATATCACTCTCAAATACTCAAGAAAGGACCTCGGGCAGATTCGGATTCTACTAGTCATAATTAGTGATACACTAACATGGTTTGCCCAAATTCATGACCTATAGTACTTTTTTTTCACGGTTTTTGCCTTAAAATATGCCGTTTTTGTCAACTTTGCAGTGTTTTAGGAATGTCCTTACACATATTTTAACGAATCCACAAAGGAGCTACGAGAATCAATTGCTACCCGCGTCGCTATCTCCATTTTCGTACACTGAGAGGATAATGTTTTAAAATTAAACGAAAACGTGTTAAAATTGAACGATTTCGTTTTTAAAATAGAGCTTTGTACAGATTTGTTCAATTTTAAAACATGTGTGCTAAAAACAAATTTTAAAACGCAAATGTTAAAATTTAAAATATTTTTTTTAAGAAAAAAAAATTTTTTTTTGTTTGCAATTATTTTGTTTATTTATATTTAGTTAACTTTTTATTTTCTCAAATTCGAACCCACGCCTACGGAGTTTGGATGGCGCGCTAAACGCTCCACAGGTTGGTCTACTGTTAACATTTTTTAACAGAGTCTAAATGTATTGTATACACATTTTTGTAGTAAAAGCATACTTCGAATTTTAAAAAAAAACACCCTAAAACTATGCTTTGATTTTTTGAAATAGAAAAGAACAACAATATTATCAATTTCAAATGACTAACGAAAGAGCAAGACGATTGAAATTGAAAGCATGTGTTTTAAAAATTAAAACATAAATGTGCTGCAGAAAAAACGCAGTTTTAAAATGCAAATTGAAAAAAAAATTTTTAATTTTAAAACATGTTTTTTCTTTCAGTGTAACTTTCTGTGTTGTCATATAATTTTTTGTGTTTGAAAAATTTGATAGGCTGGTAACTTTGACATAACCTTTTAGTGTAACACTAATTATGACTAGTAGAATCCAAAAATACAAAAAAAAACAAAGTGCAATTGTTATCTAAGATAACAATGGAAAACGGAAAAAAAATTAATGTTTGGGTCATTTAATTCAAAATTCTGCTTTTTAAAATTCTGCTTTTCAAAATTATGCATTTTCAAAATTCTGCTTTTTGCCTGTAATTCTGTAAATTTCTGAATTTGAATAAAACTTAAAGATATTAATTTTAAATTGTTATATTTTTTTAAGTTAAATTCAAAAAATAAATACAAAAATTCCCTTAATATTAATAAATCAAAAAAAAAACAATCCAAAATACGAAAATAAACAAAATGAGATAGACAAAATATAACCCTTTCTAAATAAACCAAAATCCTTTAATAAAGAATTACATTTTTTGCAATTCTTTTTAAGTATTCGATATGACTTAAACAATTAATTTTCCTTTTGATTTTTCGAATGCGCAGATTTTTAGTTATATTTTCTTTCTTTTTCCAAAATAAAACATATATCCATCGACACAAAGCATATCTTTCCCTTTGTTAGATTTCAAAACACATATTTCCGACATTTCAACAATTCATTAACAATTTACGATTAACAAATTACTTTATACGCTGACAATGACTACAACTCTTGAAAAATTATCAGTACTATAGTCATCACGCATAAATAAACCGTTATGTGTTTGTTAAGAAGAAAACCAATAAAATTTGGAACAACAATTGTGTGTAAGCATGAAAAAGTTTGTATTGCTAAATTCTGCATTTGACATAAAAACAAAATGTTGATGCAGAATTTTGAAAAGCAGAATTTTCAAAAACAGATTTTTGGAAAAGCAGAATTTTGAAAAGCAGAATTTTGAGTACAGAATTTTGGCCATTCAGAATTTCGACCCCAACCCGAAAAAACCAACCAAACGATAACACTACACTGCAAAGTGAAATGCGTTATTCATACACACCTAAAGTGTGTAAAACTTGTAGACACATTTTACACACAACTTTGCGTGTATTAACACTGTAAGTGCTATTAAAAAACACGCATGCGTGTTAATAAAACATGCCAAAATCTTGAATGTTTGTTTTTTTTAATTATCAAAATAAATATACACTTAAAAATCTGTGTTGTGTGTAAAATTACACACCAAAAGAGAGGTTGACTTTGCAGTGTATGCGACAAAATTTGGAAAAATGTTTGTTTGGCTGGTTTTTTCAAAATTTTCTCAAAAATCGTAAGTTTAACCATTAAACAAATTTTTTTTCGAATTTTTTTATTGGTATTTTAGCAGCAACAAAATGTGAAAAAAAATATTTTTAGTTCATAGTAGTTACACACCTAAAGTGTGTAAAACTTGTAGACACATTTTACACACAACTTTGCGTGTATAAACACTGTAAGTGTTTTTAAAAAATACGCATGCGTGTTAATAGAACATGCCAAAATCTTGAATGTGTGTTTTTTTATTTATCAAAATAAATATACACTTAAAAATGTGTGTTGTGAGTAAAATTCCACACCAAAAGATAGGTTCACTTTGCAGTGCAATGGGTCAAAATGTGAAAATTTTTAGAAACGGATTTTGAACAGAGTCCGATGTTCAAAAACACATATAATTGGTTCCAGGCGATATTGTGAGGGGTTATTTCAGCTTCGGCATAGCCGAAAATAGTTCAATCTCTAGTTTCGTAAGAACTAAGAATGAATATTGGTTCTTTGGATATCTGAGAACACTTATATAATAGTTTTATCCATTTTAAAATATATACTTTTTGAGGTTTGTCCAACTAGAATAGTGGGATATAAATGTGGTTTTGAATTAAGAGTGGTTCGTAGGGTTTTGTGGCTTCTCCTTAATTTTTTTTGGAAGTTTTTGGATCTGTTTTAAATTATTTTTGAAACAATTGTATTTGAATTATTTAAAAAAAATTAAAAGAGTTTTTAAATTCTCGATTGACTTATTGTAGAAAAATGTATTAAATACTGATGTGACGGAGCACCTGCCAGACATCCGCATAAAATTCACTCATCCGCGTGAATGCTGAATGTAAGGTATTGGGAATACGTATTCATATGTCCAATTTCAAATTTGAAACTATCATGCTGATGTTCCGTCACATCCCTATAAAACACTATAAAAATTTAACTAAAGAATACAAGCAGGCAAGCTTCTTAAAATATATCGATTCATTTGTAATTATATAACAAGTGTTCTATATCAATTAAAATTTTTTAAATATGTGTATTATACATATATCAAATACTTTGTTTATTTAAATTCATCAAAACCAAGCAGTTGGCCTTTTAGGACCAGTTTTAAAAGTATGACTCACATTGTTCGTCCTTTTTACCAATATCGAAGAAGCTAGTGGTCATTGCCTTCTTCTTAGATAGTATCCGACGCTTTTGGCATTTCGCATCGAAATCTAAAATACAAATTTTGTATAAAACATTATAAATACATATATTTCTACAATCCCAGTTCAACATGCTAATCCGAATGGGGGTTATTTCTTAAGCTTATGAAAAAGATATGATGAAACTTACCGTTTCCTATGGAAAGGTACGGAAAAATACAACATTGCGAACAAAAAACAAGTGAATAAGTTTTAGTCGGGCAATGCTGACCTATATATGCAATTTTGGGATGTTTTAGCAATCTCGGGATTTTGGGATTGGAAAATTGCAACCCCAGGACTGTCGGAACAAGAAAAAGTCCAGGATCCCGGGATTGCAACCCCTAATACCTACCCTACACCTACTGGTGCTAAAACTTTGCCATAACAAGTTTCATACACTGCAAAGTGAACCTATCTTTTGGTGTGTAATTTTACTCACAACACACATTTTTAAGTGTATATTTATTTTGATAACAAAAAAAACACACATTCAAGATTTTGGCATGTTCTATTAACACGCATGCGTATTTTTTAAAAACACTTACAGTGTTTATACACGCAAAGTTGTGTGTAAAATGTGTCCACAAGTTTTACACACTTTAGGTGTGTAAGAATAACACATTTCACTTTGCAGTGTACAATTGTTATAAAATCTTAAAACCCATCCAATTCTAAATCAGCGGAATAAGCCAGCTGATTCAAAGTTTTGATGTATCGTTGTCAGGTCCTACTCCTGAAATTCAGATTTTTATTGAAAATTTCATCGAAATCTATAGAAATAGTACGGAAGGTGTCACATCCCTTTGAGCAGTTATATCCATATTGTCGCACTTGGTGTACTCCCAACTAGAATGATTCAACCAAAACTATCCAAGGACGCACTTGGTAACTGATATAATCCCACCAGGTATGATTCACTAAAAAAATATCCAGGAACGCACTTGTTGACAGCTGTATTCCAACCCGCCATGATTCACCCAAAAAATGTGCAAGGACGGAGACATGAACAATTCAATATTCGATTATTACAAAATTACATTTAAATTATATTTTTTCTTGTGTGGGAGTAGGGTTGCCATATTTTAAATAGGGGAAAACCGTACATTGAGGAAAAAAACCGTACAATTTGAAAAAAAAACAGTACACTTTTTATACCCCCACACTCACTGTGGCAGGGTATACTCACTTTGTCACAACGTTTGTAACGCCCATAAGGAGGCGTGTCCGGTATGGAAAAGTATATATATTCTTGATCAGTATCACCTCCTGAGTCGATTTCGATGTCCGTCTGTCTGTCCGTCTGTCCGTCTGTCCGTCTGTCCGTCTGTTCGTCTGTCCGTCCGCACGATAGCGGTCGCAGTTTTGGAGATATCGACTTGAAACTTTGGGTACATGTTTTTCTCGTGAATACTGAGATCAAGTTCGAGAATCAGCCAAATCGGACAAAAACTAGGCGTGGCTCCCATACACCGAAAAAAATGGTAAAAATTTTTTATTGTTGTATTCGATTGGAAATGTTTAGAAACGTATTTTTGACATGGTCCGAGGTTCCGAAGCCACATATATAAGGGTCTAAATGGGGTCTTGAGACCAATTTTTTTTTTTTTGTGGATTTAATTGGAAATTTTTAGAAATGGATTTTGGACATGGTCCGGGCTCCAAAACCACCTATAATTGGCTCAAAATTGGGTCTTGAGACCACATTTTTATATGTTCGAGGTACTTCTTCCTACTGTGTGGGGGTATTTCAACTTCGGTATAGCCGAAGATAGTCCACTCTCTAGTTTTTCATTCAGTTAAGCACATTTTAATAAAAAAACTAGACAGTGGACTATCTTCGGCAATGCCGAAGCTGAAATAAGAAGTTTAGAAATACCCCAATTTGAGCTATTTATATGTGGTTTTGCAAGCTTGGACCATGTCGAAAATCCATTTCTAAACATTTCCAATCAAAACAGCTATCAAAACAGCATTGAAAAGGTGGACTTTTTTTTCGATATATGGGAGCCACGCCCAGTTTTTGTCCGATTTGACTGATTTTCGAACTTGCTCTTACTTTTGAAATGAAAAACATGTTCCCAAAGTTTCAAGTCCATATCTCCAAAACTGCGACCGCTATCGCGCGGACAGACAGACGGACAGACAGACGGATATGGCTAAATCGACTCCGGCGGTGATGCTGACCAAGAATATATATACTATTCCATACCGGACACGCCTCCTTATGGACGTTACAAACGTTGTGTCAAAGTTAGTATACCCTGCCACAGTGTGTGTGGGGGTATAATAAGTAAAAACTAGAGAGTGAACTATCTTCGGCTATACCGAAGCTGAAATACCCCCACACAGTAGGAAGAAGTACCTCGAACATAAAATGTGGTCCCAAGACCCTATTTTAAGCCAATTATAGGTGGTTTTGAAGCCCATGTCCAAAATCCATTTCTAAAAAGTTCCAATCAAATCCACAAAAAAAAAAATTGGTCTCAAGACCCCATTTAGACCCTTATATATGTGGCTTCGGAACCTCGGACCATGTCAAAAATACGTTTCTAAACATTTCCAATCGAATACAACAATAAAAAATGTTTACCTTTTTTTCGGTGTATGGGAGCCACGCCCAGTTTTTGTCCGATTTGGCTGATTCTCGAACTTGATCTCAGTATTCACGAGAAAAACATGTACCCAAAGTTTCAAGTCGATATCTCCAAAACTGCGACCGCTATCGTGCTGACGGACAGACGGACATCGCTAAATTGACTCCGGCGGTGATGCTGATCAAGAATATATATACTTTTCCATACCGGACACGCCTCCTTATGGGCGTTACAAACGTTGTGACAAAGTTAGTATACCCTGCCACAGTGAGTGTGGGGGCATAACTAGTAAGAGAATTATCTTCGGTCTGACTGAAGCTATAATACCCTACACATGCGAGTACAATACATTCTGAGACCATATGTTAGTAATTTTATCGAACATCGGTATTTTATTGATAGTTTTTCGATATTTTATGGATATTTTATTCATAATTTTTCGATATTTTATCGATTCTTTAGCGGTAATTTTTCGATTTTTTATTTTTCGTTAATTTATCGATTTTTTATCGATAATTTATCGATAAAAACCGATACTATTCCATACCGGACACGCCTCCTTATGGACGTTACAAACGTTGAGTCAAAGTTAGTATACCCTGCCACAGTGTGTGTGGGGGTATAATAAGTAAAAACTAGAGAGTGAACTATCTTCGGCTATACCGAAGCTGAAATACCCCCACACAGTAGGAAGAAGAACCTCGAACATAAAATGTGGTCTCAAGACCCTATTTTAAGCCAATTATAGTTGGTTTTGAAGCCCATGTCCAAAATCCATTTCTGAAAATTTCCAATCAAATCCACAAAAAAAAATTGGTCTCAATACCCCATTTAGACCCTTATATATGTGGCTTCGGAACCTCGGACCATGTCAAAAATACGTTTCTAAACCTTTTCAATCGAATACAACCATAAAAAAGACTTGAAAAATGTTTACCTTTTTTTTCAGTGTATGCGAGCCACGCCCAGTTTTTATCCGATTTGGCTGATTCTCGAACTTGATCTCAGTATTCACGGGAAAAACATGTAACCAAAGTTTCAAGTCGATATCTCCAAAACTGCGACCGCTATCGTGCGGACGGACAGACGGACATCGCTAAATTGACTCCGGCGGTGATGCTGATCAAGTATATATATACTTTTCCATACCGGACACGCCTCCTTCTGGGCGTTACAAACGTTGTGACAAAGTTAGTATACCCTGCCACAGTGAGTGTGGGGGTATAACTAGTAAGAGAATTATCTTCGGTCTGACCGAAGCCGAAACCGATAAATTATCGATAATTTTTCGTTTTTTTTTATCGATTTTTTATTGATAATTTTTTTTTATAATTTATCTATTTTTATCCCAAAATTTGGGGTCGATAGCTCAAAAGCTACGTAAGTTATCGTGCGAAATGACAGACAGACGGACATGGCCTAATCGACTGAGGAGGTGATGCTGATCAAGAATATATATACTTTTCCTTACCGGACACGCCTCCTTATGGGCGTTACAAACGGTGTGACAAAAACAATATACCCTTGGGCACTAGTGTGCAGGGTATAAAAATTAGATAAAAACCACCTAGCCCATAACTCACCAGGCCCATAGCCAGGATTTCGGTTCGGGGGGGTCTTGAAAAAATATATATATTTTTAAAGCATATTTTTGGTTTTAGTTTTGACCCCAGCTATTATGTTGATAACCTTTTGGAGGATCAATCGTTACATCCCAGTGAAATGAGATCATGGTTAATGCAATCAGTCTGTTATTAAAATCATTGTCAATAAAATCGCGAGTTGGTGTTTTATTGTACGAAAATATGTACCGTCGCAATACAGCAGCACTTTCAAGACTGCAGTGGAGGAATCAATGAATAAAAATAAACAAAAAATCGCAGTTTCCTTCTATTTTTTTTTAAAATAAAAAGTGGATTTTTAAACTTTAAAACAAATTAACATTATATTGGCCATTAATCGCCGATATCTCGCAAGTCGTCGAAAAGAATCTCTGCTACATCTTTCCACATACTTAAAATATGCAAATTGCACATGAAACAGTCGGAACTGAAATAAAGCCGGGTTCCAATCCCTACTCCAGACATTTATATTTTATCCTCCAGATATTCATGAAGATTTTCCAATTTATTAACATGGTTAGGTCACAAAAGACCAACGGTCGCAGTGCAAATCCCTTTTTATTATTATTAACATGGTTAGGTGAAGCAAAAGTTTCAGAGAAACATGGAGTTTTTCTTACATGCGGGCGGTAAAAGTGGGCGTGTCAAAACCTATCCCACCTCACGACTCACGACCCATAGAACACATATATAAATTTAGGTGACAATTGGTGCAGTAGTTTTAGCGTCCACTCGCGACATGCATACACGTCTCTTATATATATATTCGGTATATATCTGTATTAATTAAGGGTGTTAGCTAATTTTCCAAAAAAAAATCATTTTGAAAAAGGGAGTACAAGCAAAAACTGGCAGAGTGTACATCTGTTTCGGATCCAGCCACGGATCCTCGTTTATGCATTTTATTGTAAAAAACATTAGTAAAACGACAAGAGAATTGCTTCTCCTTTGCATCACGCCAACTCACTGAAGCAGCAAATGGATAAAATGCATCAAACTGAATCTTTGCTTTGTTGTTGCAAGCAATGTACTACAATGCTTGGTAGTATTGACGAAAATACCTTCTAACTTGTATTAACAACATTTTGGACGATTTCATGAAAATTACAGTACAAAACATAACCTTATTTTAAAGTAGGAATTTGATGAACAAGACGCGTTGTATTTTAATTCAAATATGAAATAAATGTTTGACAATAGAAGGCATCGGATCAATTCAAAAATTGTTTTATTACACGAAAAAATGGCCCTTACTGTCTGTAAATCAAAACTAGAGAGTGGACTATCTTCAGCTATGCCGAAGCAGAAATATCCCCACACCGTAGAAGTTTTGAAGTAACTCAAACATAAAAAAACTGGTCTCAAGACCCCATTTTGAGCCGTATATATGTGATTTTGGAGCCTCGGACCACGTCCAAAATCCGTATCTTACAATTTCCAATCAAATCCGTAAAAAAAATGGTTCTCGATACCCAATTTTGACCCATTTTTATGTGGTTTTGAAAGCTTGGACCATGTCCATTTCTAAACATTTCCAACCAAGAACACCAATAAAAAAAGTTGGAAGATTTTTCTTTGTTTTATATGGGAGCTTACCCTAGTTTTTGTCCGATTTGGCTGATTCGCACTTACTTTTGAAGCAAAAAACATGTTCCCAAATCAAGTTTATATCTCCAAAACAGTGACGGTGCGGACAGACGGACGTGTCTAAATCGACTGAGGAGGTGATGCTAGTAACAGAGAATGTTATTTATAGAGAAGGTTCATAAAGGAATTTCTGTTAAGTTGTGATTGGAATTTTTGGCCAGATTTTTGAGGAACATCGATCAAGTTTTTCTTTAAGTTCGACTGGATTTTGAGGTTCGATAGAAAGAATGAAACCAAAAAAAGTAAGAAACTAGAGAGTGGACTATCTTCTAAGCTGAAATACCCCCACACAGTAGGAATTTAGAAGTAATTCGAACATCAACAAATTTGGTCTCAATACCTCATTTTGAGCCATTAATAAATGGTTTTGGAGTCTCAAACGTTTCTAAACATTTCCAATCAAATCGACAAAAAAAACTTTTGGTCTCAAGACCTTATTTTGACCCTTATATATATGGTTTCGGAACCTCGGACCATGTCAAAAATACGTTTCTAAACATTTCCAATCAAATACAACAATAAAAAAAAAATTGGATAAAAAATTAATTTTTTTTATATGGGAGCCCACCCTAGTTTTTGTCCGATTTGGCTAATATTCAAACTTGCTCTTACTTTTGAAGTAAAAAACATGTTCCCAAAATTTCAAGTCGATATCTTCAAAAATGCGACCGCAATCGTGTAGACAGACGGACAGGAAAATTGGGAAAACGTTTGAAATGCAAGAATTGTGAAACACCAAAATACTAGAATTGCAAATTGCTTAAAAAACCCAAAACCGGCTTGTAATCAAAACAAAAGCTCAAAACCAACCAATTCGCAAACATGAAGCAGAACTGGAATAAAAAAGAGTAAAAAAAACAAGTTTTATAACCCTTTTAACTTTAAATTGGCTCCATCCCGCTCCCCTTTGCCCCCACACCCCCCTTTCCAAAGTGTACACAATTTCATTTTGTCACTACGAACTCAATTTCATCATTGTAGCTTGAAGGAATTGGAAGTTATGCCATGTTTAAAAAAAGGGGGTTGAGTCCCCCACAAAATTTAATAGAATGCATTGTCACCGGAGTTCTATCAGTGTTCCAAATTTCAGGTCTCTAGCTCATGTGGTAGTGTATGAAAAAGCATAAGAAAGTCCACCCAAATCAAGTTAATATAAGGGTTATAAAAAACCACCACCTTTTGGTTGCGTTCTTTTTTCTTACTTTTTTTGGTTTCATTCTTTCTATTTTTGTTTGAATCGAACCTCAAAAGCCAGTCGAACAAAAATTCCAATCACAATTTAACAGAAATTCCTTTGTAATTAACATTCTCTGGTAGTAACATACATTTTTTTAAAAGACCTTCCTAAGTTTATAAATCTTTAGGTTCTGATATTTAGTAAGTATGGTTCTTTGGTTTGTATTTCGAGTTTATGCATTCCCATTTTCATAGATTGTTTAAAAAAGAATTTTACTGAATTACATAATGGCACGCATCTTCTGATTGCCATTTATTTCAGTTTAATCTTTGATATCAAATCAAAGGTTCACTTTAAATTGCTTTCAAATCTAGGTGCCCATAGATTCCCGATTTTTAATAAATAATTGTGTCTCAGCTATCTCTTACTTATATAAAATTCTTTGTGAGTTTGTAGGTTTGTATGTATGTATGTATGTTTGTTTCCTTATAACTCAAGAAATACTTGACTGATTTTAATGAAACACAAACCAAAATGTAGGTAATTTCATTGATCTCATCATAGGCATTTCATTAAATTTTGGGCGTTCGAGGTGGGCGTGGCAAATATTATTCTAAAATCCTATAATTTATGCAGTGTTTAACCGATTTCGCTGAAATTTAATATGTGATTTTGGGGATGAATGGGTAGCATGTTGATTCTGAAAATTTGCGGTCCGCCCACTGCCACGCCCTAAAATTTTTAAAGCTCTGTAATTCGGGTCCTATTCAAGGGATTTCGCTGAAATTTTGGATTTGGTGCTGGGAGGAGAATGGGCAGAGGAATGACTATTGAAATTTAAGATCCGCCCACTGCCACGCCCTAAAATTTGTAAAGCTCTGTAACTCGGGTCCTATTCAAGGGATTTCGCTGAAATTTTGGATTTGGTGCTGAGAGCTGGAAGGGCAGAGGGATGATTATTGAAATTTAAGATCCGCCCGTTGCCACGCCCTAAAATTTTTAAAGCTCTGTAACTCGGGTCCTATTCAAGGGATTTCGCTGAAATTTTGGATTTGGTGCTGGGAGGTGAATAGGCAGAGGGATGACTTGCAAAATCTATTTTTATTTCAGGTGCTTAAATAATACATATAACATTTCTACGTTAACATGAAATAAAAAAAATTATTGCGAGCGAAGCTGTGGGTATAAGCTAATATATTATAAAATCATTTGTGAATCAGTTTGTCTGTTCGTCCATCAATCACGGCTAAACGGCTGACTCGATTCTCTCGAAATTTGGAGGATAGGTTTTATAGGTATTGACATAAAACATAGGCTATATGAGGTTTTCTACCACGGTCCATTTTAATTTTAAGGTAAAATTGTGTAAGTAATGGAATTTTCAATAGGACATTAGAGGTTGGATTTGGACAACGGGGCGTGGCACCTCTCATACAACAAAAAATATAATTCAAATGTAACATAGTAACCATCGAATATTGAGTGGTCCATGCACATTTTTTGAGTGATTCATCACGGGTGGGATTACAGCTGCCGCCAAGGGCAACCTTGGACATTTTTTGGTGAACCATGCCGGGTGGGATTACAGCTGCCACCAAGTGCGTTCTTGGGCATTTTATGGGTGAATCATACAGGGTGGGATTACAGCTGCCATTAAGTACTTCCTTGGTAGTTTTTTGGGTGAATCATACCGGGTAGGATTACAGCTGGGATTACAACTGCCACCAAGTGCGTCCTTGGACATTTTTGGGTGAATCATAACGGGTGGGATTACAGCTGCCACCAAGGGCGTCTTTGGCCATTTTTTATGTGAATCATGACTGGTGGGATTACAACTGGCACCATGTTTCACGGGTGGAATTAACCATCAACTACATCGTCCATTGAAGTTGACGCAAATTCCTAAATATATATTTTTTAAAATTTTATACATCTCGTGTAACGCCGGGTATGTAAAAGCTAGTTATTTCATAAAAATATATTGTGCACACTTTTAGGATGTGTGTGCTTTTGAGACATAGAGAACGGTTTAATATAAAAATTTTCGCATCAACTCAAAATGTTTACTGACAAAAAATAGACATAATATAAAATAATGAGGTTTTAATAAATTTATGTTCAAAAAATAAAATGTTTAAAGGCCTGCGCACACAGAGGCGTTATTCGTGCCGCAGGTTGTTTCGAAAAATTTTTTTGTCAAAAATCATTGTTTTTTCGAAAATAGAGCGTTTTTTTACAGCCTGTTTCCATAACAATACAATAAATAACAAACACAAAAAGACGAAATGGTTCTGAAATTAGATAGCGAATATCGCCTCTGTGTGCGCAGGCCTTTATACCAACTTAAAACATTCATCTCGACATATACGAGCAAGCCCTGTTCAACGCATATTATATTAAAATTTTGGGCATATACCATATAATGAAAAGCTGTTAAAAAAACATTATGACGTCTACAAAAAATTGTGATGAGGTGAGTAAAACCCAGCTAGCGGTTTTACTCCCACATACAATACTATCATCCCATAAAAATTTGGTTGATGCCCTAAAAAATTTGCCTCAAATTGTTGCACAGTGTAATTGGATGGGATAGAGAGATCGAAAAAAATGCACGTACAACGGGATTTAGCCATTGTACGTCTAAAATTTTGTTTAAAGATATCAAAGATTTGCTATAAAGTTTACTGTAACGTTGTAAAAAAAACGATACTTTTTAACAAAAAATGCAACCTTTGAACCTCTTTTATCAAAAAAATTAATGCGTAATGTGGCAAAACATGTCAAAACCCCATCATTTTGGAAAAAAAATGTTTCTGTCGCATAGTGTTATTGTCGGAAATTTACCATTGTGAAAAAAAATTCATCCCACCGATTAGCATGTTGAACTAGAACACCCTGTATAAATTCGGTCTATGTCATTTTAACTTACCTACTCTTATATTAACGCCAATATGAAGTTCGCTGATTTTTTCCATTGCAACGCGTTGTAAGATCTTTGCTTCTATATCCGAAAGATATTGTAAGGAGGTGTCTGTCAATTGAATGCGCACACCTTTATCGGATGTCCATACACTCTTTTCCTAAATAAAGCGGTCAAAGAATTTGTTACAGTAAAACAATCTTTAAGCGTACGTTATTATCAGCGCTGATTATTCTAAGCATGATAACATTTATTCTAAGTGCTCAAGACAATGACAAAATATATTCGAAAGCATTCACCAAAACTCGGGAAAAAAACCACCTCAAATTATAAAATCAACTCAGAAAGAAAAACGATAGGATGATCTAACCAAAAAACGTTTTTTTTTTTAAATTCATTTTTATTTATTGGATCTTCTAAAACTTAGAACTAACAATAATTTTTAACAGTACAAATTTCACATTAAATACAAATTTCACATTATAATTTACTAGCTGACCTAATCCAACGATTTGGGCAACCTATGTAGTTATCATTCATAGGGGCGTCATCAAGGCGATGTTGACATCGATGGATGTTGGCATCGTCCGGATGGCGTCATATGCGGTATGTTGGAGTTGCTGAGGGTTACAAGGCTATCTATTCAAAACCCATAGAATAGTTACGCTTTAGACGTAGGGGTCGGGCGGGTTTAAACAAATTTCTAGCTAGAATATTTGGATGCAGCTTAAGCTTATCTTTGTACTTTGATGTACGCTTAGGGATTTCATCGGAAATTGTCGGTATTTGTAAATCTCGATGGATTTGTGCATTTCTCATAAACCATGGAGCTGCAACGATTTGACGCAGAACTTTCGACTGCATTCTTTGTAGTTTCTCCACATTTGATGGAGATGCTGTTCCCCAGAGCTCAATCCCATATGTCCATATGGGTTTAATTACGCTTTTATATAAAAGGATTTTGTACTTGGTGTTGAGTTTTGATTGTTTCGAAAGGAGCCAATTCGATTTTTTTAAATTTGATTTGTGTATTTTTAGCTTCGATGTGCCTTTTCCAAGTGAGCCTGCGATCGAGATGCATACCAAGGTATTTGGTTTCACGACACTGTGGTATTACACTACCATTTATTGTAAGGGTGGGGCAAGTATCTTTCCTTAGGGTGAAGGTTAGATGAACGCGCTTAGACTCATTGACTTTAATTCTCCACTGAGCTAACCAATTTTGCAAAGTGATTAAATGCTGTTGCACGTGTTGTGGTGCCATTTTGGAGTCTGAGTGTGAGCACAATATTGCGGTGTCGTCGGCAAATGTTGAGATGAGGGTCTGATCATAAGTGGGCATATCAGTTGTATGAGTATATACAGCAGGGGTCCGAGGACGCTGCCTTGGGGTACACCGGCAAGAATATCAAATCTACGAGAAACGAAACTTTTATGTTTATCTACAAATTTTCTGTGGGTCAAGTAGTTGTCAAGCAAAATGTGCATGCTTGCGGGTAATAGTTTCTGTAGTTTGGATATCAATCCTCTATGCCATACCTTATCAAAGGCTTGGGTGATGTCGAGGAATACTGCTGAGCAGTATTGCTTTTTCTCGAATGTTTTTTTGATCAATTCAACAATGCGATGAACCTGTTCAATTGCGCCATGCTTTTCTCTAAATCCGAATTGGTGATTGGGTATTTCACCTTTAGCGAGTATTGTAGGTAACATCATTTTTATCAGAATTTTCTCAAAAAGTTTTGATAGGGTAGAGAGTAAGCTTATTGGGCGATATGAACTCACGTTTGTAGGGTCTTTTCCCGGTTTTGGGATCATCGTGATCTGCGACAGCTTCCAGTCAGTTGGGTAGTGACCTATTCTTAATATAGCATTATATGCAATAAGTGAGTAACAGCAATTGATGGCAGCTCTTTCAGTTCATTTTGAGTTTTCGTGTAATGAAGGTCAGCTGTTTTTTAGATAGGGTGATCGGAACTTTTGCCAATCACGCCTTATTGATCTCTTTTCTGTTAAGAGCGCAGCTATATTTTGTGGCACAAATTCCTTTTTTTGGGTAGTGTTATTGATTATTGGGGTAGCTGCCAGTGCTGCGTTTGTAAGTAGAAGGGTAAAGTTACGCACTGCCGCATTCAGTTGCTCCTCAGTTTTCAGTGACACATGCAGGGTAATGTGTGAACTTATATATTTTCTGAATTTAAGCCAATTCGTATACATACTGGTGAGTTTGTCGGGTGGGTTGACTTCTGAATTTTGTACATATTTTACTGTAATTATAGTGGGTGTGTGGTCAGACGAGAGTTCCACTGAAGACTCAATGGTTAGTTGAGTTCGTTTAAGGGTCTTGATTACTGCAAAATCAATAACGTCTGGAATTTTGCGTCTGTCTGATGGCCAGTATGTTGGCGTGCCTGACGAAACCACATCAAGGCCGAGTCTGCTGGTAGTATTCCATAGTAATCTTCCTTTGGGCGAAATCAGACGAGAGCCCCAATAAGTGTGTTTGGCATTAAAATCTCCAGCTACGAGAAATTTTGGGCCAAGTGTTGCAAAAAATGTCTGAAACTGCTGTTCAGTTATTTTGGATTCAGTTATTTTGGTAAATTGCCGATATTGTTAGTCCTTTTATGTATTCATCAAGACATATGCTGGTGGCTTGCAAATACTCGGTGCAAAATTCATGTAAAACATAGTGTTTGATTCTGTCTTTAATTAGAATCGCTGATCCGCCTCGAGCTTTACCACCTGGGTGTTTAGTGTCGTACAACTAGTATCCGGGTATATTAAAAATGTGTTTTTGGGTCAAATGGGTTTCTGAAATTAGCATTACATCTATACAGTATGAATTGAGGAATTGTATAAGTTCCAATTTATGTTGGCATAAGCCAACGTTCCAGAAGGATATTTTTATCGCATTCATGGTTTATTATTTATAAGGGTCTGAATTAGCATGTTTTGATTGCGTAACATCTCTTGCATCATAGTTTGCATGCCGTTCATAAACTGCGACATGGTTTGCATAAACATCTGGAGTGTTTGTTCAAGGCCAATGTTCTTTTGGGCGGGCTGAATAACTGGAGGGTCTTGGTTATTGCCTTTGAGTACATTTGCATATGAAAATGGTTGTTGTTGTGGTGCAGTCATAGCTCCATTCCCTTGGAGTGGTGGGTATGATTTCATCTGGGAAATATTGGCTGGAGTAGGGTTTGACATCGTCGCAGTTGTTGACCTGAAGGGCTTCGTTTGGGAAGAAACCTTATTTTCAAGTGTTTTATAGACTACACATCCTCTATAATTTAATGTGTGATTTTTACCACAGTTACTACAATGTCTAACGGCTGCATCGTTCCTAGATTTCGGGCATAATTGGGTCTGGTGCAAGTCACCACAAATAACACAAACACTGGGAAGTGTACAATATTTTTTTGTGTGGTCAAATTCCTGGCAATTTTGGCATTGTATTGGACCTAGGGTTACCACACGGTCTGGATTCGTCTGGATTGTCCAGGTTTTTTGTCATGTGTCCAGAGTCCAGTTTTTCAATAATTTGTCCAGACAAAATTTTCTATGATATTTCTCAGTAAAAAAACTAAAATAAGTCAGAAAACCTAATAGCGTTTTCGTTTTTATTATAAAGATAAAGTTTTCTGTCAAATATTTTTATTTTTCTCAATTACTGCTAATGAGTTTTTAGCCATTTAAATAACTTAGGTTCCTTACCTTAAGTAGAATGATGGCTGATTTCATAAAATCTGAAATATTTATGCGGCCAAAGACAATATTCTTTTAAGTAATTAAGCATGAATTGAATAAGACGTATACGTCATTCTAAACATTTTTCGAAGAGTCTTCTGAAATATTTATGAAACTACACCACACCACACAATCTTTTTTTAAAAAGTAGACCATTTTGAAATTTTGTTTCGATTTAAGTGCTTATTGCTTTCGACCAAAAAATTGTCCGACTAAACTATAAAATTGTAAAGAGTTCTACATACTTAAATTTGATGGTTTTGATGGGCTAAATTAGTATTTTCTTAAGTCTTTTGGCGAGTATCACTCCCAATGTTCTTTCGTAGTGAAAGAATTCTAGTCACCCAAAACGAATAATCATGAACACGGCATGCAACTTTATTAGAAGAGTTCTAAACTTATGTGATACAGAACTTAAAAACCACAACAAAAATAGAATCAGACAAATATTATACAACAATGACTTCCCCAAGAAAACTATAACGGACTTGATAAAGCGAGCAGAAAAAGGAACAACGCAACAACAGAAGAATAAAGAACCAAGAATATACAAATCAATAACATATATACCGGACTACTCCGAGAAATTTGCCAGGGCAGATATATACAACAACGATAAATGCACGATTACACATAAAAACAACAACACAATGAAACAAATATACAGCAGACTAAAAAGTAGATTGGACAAGGACGACAAATCTAATTTAGTATACCAAATAACTTGCGGTGGTGATGGATCCGATGTATGCAATAAAGTATATATTGGAACTACAAAATCTAAATTACGAACACGAATTTCAGCACACAAATCAGACCACAAGAACAACAATAAACCAATCGAACAAAAAACAGCATTAGCTGCCCATTGATCAAAGCTTGGACATACACCGGACCTCAAGAATGTGGAGATCGTACAGGAGGAGAGAAATTATGCAAAGAGACTGACATTAGAAATGCTACATATTATAAACACACCAAGTGAAGAGAGACTAAACTTCAAAACAGACACCGATAACTGTGCTCAAATTTACAGACACCTGATACACCAACAAAGAAATAGAACAAAACATAAACATAAACATAAACATAAACATAAACATAAACATAAACACAAAACATATCAGTAGACAATTGGCATAGCACAGGACAATATTAATTTAATTTTTTTTTTAGTTATTTGTTTATTAAATTTTGTGTAAGTTTCCGCTTTTAATATGAAAATGTAATTTTTAATATCATTGTAAAAAACCCTTTTTTGTTATGTGTAGAGTCCCTGAGGATGACTTTCGAAGAAAGTCGAAATATTGGACAATAAAAAAAACAACAATTAAAAATACAACAAAAGAGTATTTTTTAATTTGGACCTATAGCCCATCAAAACCATCAAATTTAAAATTAAGAGGTCGCAAAAAAAACTATTTAAACATAGTTCTACATACTTTTAAAAACAGTAAATTGTTACAAGCGGCCTTTTTGCTAAATATTTGTGGAAAGAATAGCATTGTACTGTTTTTAAACCGAAGTTGTAAAGCTTTCAACGTCTTTCAAAACAGAAAAAGACAAATTTACAGGTCTTTTCTGGCGAGAGACAAAAGGTTAAATGTTTGTTGCATGCCAATGAGAAGGTACTAAAGGCGGTTACAAACTTCTAACCGCGCCAGAATAGACCTGTAAAGGTGTTTTTTTTTCATAATAAGCTATGTAATTTAATTGTTTTTTTCAATGTGAGGAGTAACCAATGTATATCCATCCATATTGCTATCCAGTTCCTACTTTACTATTTCTTAAAAATATGCCATTAAAATAAAAAAACTTTCCGATTTTTTCTTTGAATGTCCAGTTGAAAATGGAAAAGTCCAGATATTTTTTTTCAAAATCCAGACGAAGATCATTTTGCATGTGGCAACCGTAATTGGACCACGGCTTTTACGTGGCTCCTCAACACTGACTTTACGGTGTAATAAATACCGCAGATTATATATGGGGTGGGGTTCGCCTTTTTTTAGAGTCTTGGGTCAAATTCGAGTTCAATGCGGAAGAGGGGTTGGGGTAACTTATCTCTGTTTTTTATGTTAGATACAGATCTGACCTGAAATTTTTGCTCTGTTAATGCGGCTTTTAGTTCATCGCATTCGATGAAAGAGTCTATACCTCTTATTACAACCATAAGCCCTTTGCTGCTTTTGAGCTGGTATGTGTAACAGCTCATTTTGCACTTATCGAAATTATCAATAACTTTTCGAAAATCTACCTCATTATAAATTTTAATTTTAGTTTCATGGATAGTGCCCTTGAGAATGGGCATCACATGAAATCTGTTGGCACCAGCCATTTTATTGCCTTTTTTCGCTGACTGGGGCTTATGAACAGACTTTTGATTCTCTGTAAATTTATTAAGAGGGTCTGGCGTAAGGGTATTAAGAGAATTTGTACTTGCCAAAGTCGATTTAGATGCTGCGGCTGCTGCCATTTCCGTTTTCTGCTGGGTGTAGGGTGTTGGGGTTTCGCATTGTTCTCGTCAAGGAACAGATGGTGATGCGAGAGAGCTTACGAAGAGCGCCTCTGCAGATCGACTTTCAAAATAGTGTTTTCAGCTAAAATAGCATTGTTGGCAGGAAACACAAGAGTGAGTTGCGATGCATTCTCAGAGAATGCAGAGGCTTTTAACTGCGACGCTTTCGCGGGTGCTTCAGCATTGTTAGTGTTTTCCGACAAACCGGTTTGTGAGATTGAATCAAGTGGCGGCGTTCTCATCATATTGATCACTTTTCAATTTTGTTTATTGATTAATTATTTGGCCTTTTACAGTCAGTGCCAAGACTAATGCGAGATTGTTTTCCGCGCACAGGTCGCGCACAAATTTCGATTTTTATACCCCCACACTCACTGTGGCAGGTAGGGTTGCCACACGGTCTGGATTCGTCTGGATTGTCCAGATTTTTAGTCATGTGTCCAGAGTCCAGTTTTTCAATAATTTGTCCAGACAAAATTTTCTATGATATTTCTCAGTAAAAAAACTAAAATAAGTCAGAAAACCTAATAGCGTGTTCGTTTTTATTATAAAGATAAAGTTTTCTGTCAAATATTTTTATTTTTTTCAATTACTGCTAATGAGTTTTTAGCCATTTAAATAACTTAGGTTCCTTACCTTAAGTAGAATGATGGCTGATTTCATAAAATCTGAAATATTTCTGCGGCCAAAGACAATATTCTCTTAAGTAATTAAGCATGAATTGAATAAGACTGTATACGTCATTCTAAACATTTTTTCGAAGAGTCTTCTGAAATATTTATGGAACTACACCACACCACACCACACAACCTTTTTTTAAAAAGTAGACCATTTTGAAATTTTGTTTCGACTTAAGTGCTTATTGCTTTCGACCACAAAATTGTCAGACTAAACTATAAAACTGTAAAGAGTTCTACATACTTTTAAAAACAGTAAATTGTTACAAGCGGCCTTTTTGCTAAATATTTGTGGAAAGAATAGCATTGTACTGTTTTTAAACTGAAGTTGTAAAGCTTTCAACGTCTTTCAAAACAGAAAAAGACAAATTTACAGGTCTTTTCTGGCGAGAGACAAAAGGTAAAATGTTTGTTGCATGCCAATGAGAAGGTACTAAAGGCGGTTACAAACTTCTAACCGCGCCAGAATAGACCTGTAAAGGTGTTTTTTTTCATAATAAGTTATGTAATTTAATTGTTTTTTTCAATGTGAGGAGTAACCAATGTATATTCTTCCATATTGCTATCCAATTCCTACTTTACTATTTCTTAAAAATATGCCATTAAAATAAAAAAAAACTTTCCGATTTTTTCTTTGAATGTCCAGTTGAAAATGGAAAAGTCCAGATATTTTTTTTCAAAATCCAGACGAAGATCATTTTGCATGTGGCAACCCTAGTGGCAGGGTATACTAACTTTGTCACAACGTTTGTAACGCCCATAAGGAGGCGTGTCCGGTATGGAAAAGTATATATATTCTTGATCAGTATCACCTCCTGATTTAGCGATGTCCGTCTGTCTGTCCGTCCGTCTGTCCGTCTGTCCGTCCGCACGATAGCGGTCGCAGTTTTGGAGATATCGACTTGAAACTTTGGGTACATGTTTTTCTCGTGAATACTGAGATCAAGTTCGAGAATCAGCCAAATCGGACAAAAACTGGGCGTGGCTCCCATACACCGAAAAAAAGGGTAAAAATTTTTCAAGTCTTTTTTATTGTTGTATTCCATTGGAAATGTTTAGAAACGTATTTTTGACATGGTCCGAGGTTCCGAAGCCACATATATAAGGGTCTAAATGGGGTCTTGAGACCAATTTTTTTTTTTTGGTGGATTTAATTGGAAATTTTTAGAAATCTATTTTGGACATGGTCCGGGCTCCAAAACCACCTATAATTGGCTCAAAATAGGGTCTTGAGACCACATTTCTTTATGTTCGAGGTACTTCTTCCTACTGTGTGGGGGTATTTCAATTTCGGTATAGCCGAAGATAGTCCACTCTCTAGTTTTTTGTGTTTTTATCACTTAAATTTTCGTAAATAGTATGGAGCTAAATTTTTCACGTCCGCACATTCCATGACAAATAGTCACACACGTGGCAATTAAACAATTTTGTATTTTATATGGAAAACTAAAATTAGATTAATTATCTAACCGTACGAAAATGGTTGATTAAATATTTCCGATTTTTAGCTACTCAAACAGATTAGCTAACAGCAAAAAATGGTAACACCTAAATTTTAGCCAAAAAAATTGGTAAAGCTAAACTATAAAAGTGGTACACTTGTATTCTCAACCACCAAGGAAAAATTTCGGGGAGGGATTTCATAATTTTTTTATTCTTTCAGAGGTTGGGGGTTCGAACACAAACTTCCCGGGTACGTCCCTGATTTAATTTTAAAAACACTTTTATTTGATTCACAGAAAAGTTCGAATAACTTCACGCAGAGAAAAAACATGGTTTTTAGAATCATATTTCAATGGAATCATGTTATGATTAAACCATCTTCAAAATACGCATACTTTATCATTCAAGCCGATCATTATATGATTGTCATTATCATTATTGAATATCCAATCATGTTATATTATTGCCTCAGAGATAACATAATGATCTCTGAAATCATTCGCTTTGTCACCACAACCATCAATGATCGCTACAATCATAATATTATTGTAGTAAAACTAGAGAGTGGACTATCTTCGGCTATACCGAAGTTGAAATACCCCCACACAGTAGAAAGAAGTACCTGGAACATAAAAAAATGTGGTCTCAAGACCCTATTTTGAGCCAATTATAGGTTTTGGAGCCCAAACCATGTCCAAAATCCATTTCTAAAAATTTCCAATCAAATCCGAAAAAAAAAAAAAATTGGTCTCAGGACCCCATTTAGACCCTTATATATGTGGCTTCGGAACCTCGGACCATGTCAAAAATACGTTTCTAAACATTTCCAATGGAATACAACAATAAAAAAGACTTGAAAAATTTTTACCTTTTTTTTCGGTGTATGGGAGCCACGCCCAGTTTTTGTCCGATTTGGCTGATTCTCGAACTTGATCTCAGTATTCACTAGAAAAACATGTAAAAAAAGTTTCAAGTCGATATCTCCAAAACTGCCACCGCTATCGTGCGGACGGACAGAAGGACAGACGGACGGACAGACAGACGGACATCGCTAAATCGACTCAGGAGGTGATACTGATCAAGAATATATATACTTTTCCATACCGGACACGCCTCCTTATGGGCGTTACAAACGTTGTGACAAAGTTAGCATACCCTGCCACAGTGAGTGTGGGGGTATAAAAGGAATGATATTTGCGAACATGCTCCAATCATATTTTTTCTCTGCATGTATAAACTTTCAAAAGATGTTTCCTTTTGATGTAAATATCAACCGTGATATTCAAAGCTCAATATCGAATGCTAAAACTAAAATTTTTACATTTTTGGTACACGCAAGTTTTTAGTAAACCAAAGTAGCCTATCAACCACCAAAAAGGTAAAGCAAACAAAGGATGCTGTTACTCAACTAGTTTGTTGCTTAACCAACGAAAAAAATTGTAGTGACCCTATTACGGTCCGAAAGTAAACTGATTATGGTGGTATTGGATATTGGCATTAGGGATGCAATTCCGGAGCAAATTTCCGAAACCGGTATTTCGGTACATATTGACTTTCATCAAAACCGGTATTCTTATTAGAACAAAATATGTAAGTAATAAAATAAATTCCAGTTTATAAAATTCTATTCACTTTAATTTATTTGCCAGGTTAAGTTTGTGAATCGCCACAGGAACGTGTGCAGACCACTCGTACTAATGCCTTGCGTTTTCATAAGAGCGTAGTTTCTACTACGGAAGAAGCGTAGTTTCTACTACGGAAACGATACAAAAATAAAAAAAAATAAAAATACGTTTCGGAATCACAAACTAAAGACCGACCGAAATTTCGGCTGAAATTTCGGAACTTTAGCCAAAAATATACAATTTTATCAATATTCAAAAACTCATTAAAAAAATGTAAAAGAGCTTTTTGCACAATTATTTTGCAATCACGTGCTTGTTAGGAACAGCTGCATCAAAATAAATTTTCTTTAACATATACATTTTTTATAAAAACGTTAGTTGAAAAAAAAAAATTATGACATGCTGCAGAAAAACTGAGGACGCCATCGCACAGTGATTTATATCTATTTAAGCTTCGGACAAAAATCGATGGAGTGTTCTAAATTAATTGAAACTAAGTTTCTAAATGTTTTTGAGATCCGCTGATTTCTAAAATGTAATCGGTTTTTCTATAACCCTTTTTATGCCCAGCACTCTACTGTTCAAGAATATATTGCTTTTGTCAGTCTTGGTAACTCCTATAAGGAGGCGTGTTCGGTATGTAACAGTATATATATTCTTCATCTGCATCCTCCTGAGTCGATATAGCGATGTCCTGCTGCCTGTCCGTCATTTCACACGATAACTGCTTGAGCTATCAATTCAAAATTTTGACAGCGGAGTTTATTTGACACCCTCAGATTGAAAAAACCCTGAACAAAATGTGTTTGTGAAAAAGCCGTGGAAAAAATTTTGCATGAAGAAGCCGTGCAAAGTGAACGAGAACGAATTTTGGTGCAAGAAAGCTTAGTTTGAAAAACTGATGGAGCGACCATCAGAGCTTTACGCTAAAAAGCTTTTTATTAATTTTCGGTGAAAAATTTTGTTATGCAGATTTTTTTCCAAAAAGCACTTTTCATAAGAATTTTGTACAAAACATTATTTTGAAGAAATTTTTAGCTAAATATTTGTTTATAATTTTACGGCTTCATTTTATTTCGAAGCATATTTAAAATTTAGATATATTAATATTATCGCTTTTGTGAAAAATGGAAACGCAAGTTTGTTAGCTGCAAGTTGTTTTGTATTGTTCGCAGTGAATTTGGGTACAAAATTTTTTAATTTTGGTTTTGGGTTTTCTTAGTTTGTAGGAGTTTGTAATTTGTGCAATGTTCGTTATTTATGTACACTAGGTGACAAAATTTAAAAACAAAAATTCTTTCAATAAAATTTTAATTTAAAAAAATTTGTGTTCTTTAATAAAATTTGTTAAATAATTTTCGTGAACATTTATATGGTTTTTTATTTTCTACATTTTTGGGAACATAGCATGTGTGTTTTAAGGTGTATCGATGTATTTATACAATTTTTAAACTTCCTGCAAATAGCATTTCATGTGATCACAACCATTTAACAATAAATTGTGAATTATTGAAGTTTTGTGTATACATAAATGCAAGAAAGAAATTGCTTGTTTATGGTTTACATTCCTCCAGTCGATGGTCAATGCTGGCGCAGCGAATTTCATAAGGAAAACAATGCGCGAACTAAAAATGTGTGGTGTCTGAAAACCACCCTTATTTTTGTGCGCAATTAGGAGGTACTTTCTTGCTGCGGCGCGACTTGATCTCGGCGATCATGTCGCGTGCGTGCGTAGACGACCTGTTTGCATGTAGAACAGAGTGGGCTCCAATTTTCTTGCTGCGTGGGAATTTGCGTGTGTTTTGTTGTCTAAGAAATTCTTTCTTTGTGATGATGAAACACATAGACAAAATTGTGCAATTTTATTTCCGTGAAGGTCGTTTCCTTAAAATTCGTAGTGGTCCAAAAAACACAACAAACGCACAAGTGCTCGTCTAAACATTCCTTCGCATATTATTATCAATTTATGATGTTAAGTTTTGTTGAATTTTTTTAGTTTTGTTGAATTTTTTATTTGTTGCTAATATGAACTTAAGCAAATTATTGTTAAAGTTTTTGCTAAATAAAAACACTATTGTGGTTAAATATGTGATATACACATAAAATAATGTAATTGTAAATTTAAATTTTGGATTTGGCTGTTTACTGCTTTAAATATTTTAAATTCAATACAGGAAATGAGATTCCAACAATTTGCATTACAATTATTCATCGTAAATTCATGCTGCAAATGCACAACTCATAAAATTTGTCGCATGCAAATCGCAACTAGTCCAACGCATCCTTTAAGTCGCACTTAACATATGCGCCACTTTACTGCATATGCGCCACTAACCCAAAACAACTTAAAAAATCCTCGCAAAGAAAGAATTTCTTAGACAACAAAACACTAGGGCTTTCGATTCCGAAGGCTTTTAGCAATCCTGGGATTTTCGGGACTGAAAATTGCAATCCCGGGATTTTTCGGGATTTGTTACTTTTACAAGCAAAATGCCTTTTAAAAAAATAAATAAATGTTTTTTATATGTTTTTGTGGAAAATTTATAGTTTTAGCTTAAATAAATAAACATAAACATAAATTTCAATTTATTAAAGGTACAAATTAATGAAATTTTTTATTTTCAGTATTTGAGTTTCCGTTTCTTTAGGAACGACAGAATTCAATTCAAAATATGCTTAAGTAAGGTTTCTGAAATTACTTTTGTATCAGTTTTACTTAATTATTTTTATTAAGCAATTCATTTTTGTGCGTTCGCTAAGACTGAAAATACCAATTTTCTTCTTAAATAAATATAAATTTATTTTTTTTTAAAGAAAAAATTTCAAGCACAAACAATTTTATTTAAAATTTTTTTAATAAATTAAAAATTTTTAAGTTTTGAGTTTTTTTACTAACTTTTTTTTATTTTGGGGTTGTCCAAATGTTGTCAAAAACTATTTTTCTACCATTTTTATTTTATGAGCGATGAAAAGTTGTATTTTTCTTGTATTAAACTTTTTTTATGGACTAATTTATTTAAAATGTAGTCCCGAAAATACCGGGATTTAGGAAAAAATATGCCGGGATTTTCGGGACTACAAATGGACCGGGATCCCGGGATACGGGATCCCGGGATCGAATGCCCTACAAAACACACACGCGAATTCCAACGCAGCAAGAAAATTGGAGCCCACTCTGTTCTACATGCAAACAGGTCGTCTACGCACGCACGCGACATGATCGCCTAGATCAAGTCGCGCCGCAGCAAGAAAGTACCTCCTAATTGCGCACAAAAATAAGGGTGGTTTTCAGACACCACACATTTTTAGTTCGCGCATTGTTTTCCTTATGAAATTCGCTGCGCCAGCATTGACCATCGACTGGAGGAATGTAAACCATAAACAAGCAATTTCTTTCTTGCATTTATGTATACACAAAACTTCAATAATTCACAATTTATTGTTAAATGGTTGTGATCACATGAAATGCTATTTGCAGGAAGTTTAAAAATTGTATAAATACATCGATACACCTTAAAACACACATGCTATGTTCCCAAAAATGTAGAAAATAAAAAACCATATAAATGTTCACGAAAATTATTTAACAAATTTTATTAAAGAACACAAATTTTTTTAAATTAAAATTTTATTGAAAGAATTTTTGTTTTTAAATTTTGTCACCTAGTGTACATAAATAACGAACATTGCACAAATTACAAACTCCTACAAACTAAGAAAACCCAAAACCAAAATTAAAAAATTTTGTACCCAAATTCACTGCGAACAATACAAAACAACTTGCAGCTAACAAACTTGCGTTTCCATTTTTCACAAAAGCGATAATATTAATATATCTAAATTTTAAATATGCTTCGAAATAAAATGAAGCCGTAAAATTATAAACAAATATTTAGCAAAAAATTTCTTCAAAATAATGTTTTGTACAAAATTCTTATGAAAAGTGCTTTTTGGAAAAAAATCTGCATAACAAAATTTTTCACCGAAAATTATAAAAAGCTTTTTAGCGTAAAACTCTGATGGCCGCTCCATCAGTTTTTCAAACTAAGCTTTCTTGCACCAAAATTCGTTCTCGTTCACTTTGCACGGCTTCTTCATGCACAATTTTTTCCACGGCTTTTTCGCAAACACATTTTGTTCAGGGTTTTTTCAATCTGAGGGTGTCATTTATTCAAGATCAACCATCAAATCTCTGTAGTTCAGTGTAAGTAAATAGTTGCAGCTCAGATAGTTGTCAATCATTTTTCAATCAATATCAATGCAGTGATGCCATTCAAAATCCAGTACCAAATCCAAAATTTCACCGAAATCCCTTGAATAGGACCCGAGTTACAGAGCTTTAAAAATCTAAAGGTGTGGCAGTGGGCGGACTGCAAATTTTCAGTATCAACATGTTAACCATTCATTACACAAAACCACATAACAAATTTCAGCGAAATCGGTTAAACACTGCATTTTAGAATAATATTTACCACGTTCGAGGTGAACGCCCAAATTTAAAATCGGTCAAGAGTTTCTTGAGTTATAAGGTAACAAACATACAAACAAACTCACAAAAAATTTTATATAAGTAAAAGATCTAGGTGGATATTTCTACTAAGCACAGAATTGAATGAGCGAGTAGATGAAAGCGGTATGTAACAAACATTTCAAAGTTGGGTTTTTGGCAAAAGTGAAGTGGCTCTTTCCTATATCCCTCCCAAATATAAGTATTGATAGTTTCTAATCTGAATTTTTATTTAATATTTCCAGATAGTTTGCTTCTAAATTCATCTAATTCATAATCTGGAGCCGAATTGCGTCATTCGTGATCGAGCAGACTCGTTCGAACAAAAGTTTCTCAAAGTGACATTTGCACTAAAAACTAGTACAAAGTGAAAAAATGTAGAATGAAATCTAGTACGTTTGATACAAATATCTAAACGAAACAAATCGAATGCCGTAAGTAGTCCTTCTAACGTATCGAAATTTCATTCGACACGAATGCCGTAATTCGGCCTGAACTTAAAAAACGATTTCAGCCTACTGAAACGCTTATGGACAGAATTGTAGAAAAATATCTTCTCCGGTTGAGTATTTGTATGATACTGTTTTTATTATAACCCTTATATTAACTTGCTTTGGGTGGACTATATATATCCTGAAATCTGCGGCGAGCTTTTTCATACACTTCCACATAAGCTAGAGAGCTGAAATTTGGTACACCGATAGAACTCGGTTGACAATACATTCTATTATGGGGTTCATCACAGGCGTAGGGGGCCGTGGGGGGCTCATACCCATTTTTTTTAAACATGGCATAACTTCCAATTCCTTCAAGCTACAATGATGGAGGTGGATTCTTATTGACAAAATTAAATGTTATTCCCTTTGGAAAGGGGGTGTGGGGGCAAAGAGGGGCGGGATGGAGCCAATTTAATGTTCTAATTTTCGTATTTTTTAAGCTACAGTGCTGAAATTTTGTACTTAGGTTAGCATTCGGGAAAAAGGGGGAGGGGGAAAAAAGGAAGATAAAATTTAAAAAAAAAAAACAAGGAAAATAAAAAAGAGTAAAAAACAAGTTTTTTAAAATATAACCCTTTAACCGACTAAAAAACAGAAAATAAATTTCCTTTAAATTAATTTCCGCAATTTCGATTTAAAATTAGGGGTTTTTGGCTACTTTCTTCCTAATATCATTGCAGATTTTGAAGTCGTTAAACCCCTTAATTTTCAATCGAAATTGCGGAAATAATTTTTAAATTAAATTTATTTTCTGCTTTTTAGTCGGTTAAAGGGTTATATTTTAAAAAACTTGTTTTTTACTCTTTTTTATTAAATTTAAATTTGGGTTTATATACAATCTTAAAAACTATTTCTTAAAACTATAGCTCACGCAGGTAGTCTATGAACGCTCGTAGTTCGGCGTCCCACTCCTACCTGCCTGTAACTGTATTTAGCGGAAGTACAACTCCTTAAAATGAACTTCTTAGAAATACTTAAAATAGGGGATGCAACATTCATCCGTATACTTCCTGTTGGGATGTTGGGATGTTGGGATGTGTTTGTGTACTTCTTAGCATCGATCATTAAATTGACATTCACTAATTGTAGACAATATTGAGGAAAAACCGTTTACAAATGAGTTTCCCTAAATTAGTTCATTATAAATAAGTGGACTGTATTTTATTAGATGAGCATGTTTAATGACATGCCATAAATAAAATCTTTCGCGTCGCAGATTTAACGTGTTCATAATTTCATATTTGAACAGCTTAATTTTTTTATTATTTATTTGTGACGGCCGTGGTGCTGTGGTTAAGACATCTGCTTCACGATCGGAAGGTATCGGGTTCGACTCGAACCTGGGGCAAGGCAGAAATTTGTTTTCTGTTTTTCTGTGTAGACCGCCAATCTCTCGCCAAGTTCTGGCAATCTTGCGAGAGTAACTTGCCATGAAAAAGCTTCTTCTTTGGTAGTCCCGCCGTTCGAAACCGGCAATAAACTGTAGGTCCACAATTATCATATACACTTGCCAATGATAATTGCATTAAGAAGCTCGGCCAAAATCCCTCGAGCGTTGTAGCGCCAATATATATATGTATGTATCTATTACATTATAATATTTATACCCTGCACACTAGTGTCGGAGGGTATGTGGTTTTTGTCACACCGTTTGTAACGCCGATAAGGAGGCGTGTCCGGTATTCTTGATCAGCATCACCTCCTCAGTTGATTAAGCCATGTCCATCTGTCAGTCTATCCGTCATTTCGCACGATAACTGCCGTATCTTTTGGGCTATCGACTCTAAATTGACATTCCTCTTTTTTTGGCAAATGGTTGGACGGTATTGAAAATTAGCAACATCGGATAAGAACCACGCCTACCTTCCCATACAAAATAGCCTCCAAATTTTTACTATTTTCCTTTATCTTTAGAAATATTTAACTGATTTGGACGCCGTTTCTTGTATTTTATTGGAAATGATGTCGGGAATTGGAACAAAATAAAATGAATCGGGAATGAAGTGGAAATGGAAATTATCGACAAACAACCGAAAATTCTGAATAAAATATTCATAAAATATCGAAAAACTATCGATAAAATACCGATTTTCTATAAAATTACTGACACATGGTCTCAGAATGTATCGTACTGGCCAGGGATGTAATCAGGAAAAAATTTCTTGAGGGTTTAAGAATACTTTAAAAACACTTTCATTTGATTTCGAATAACTATTACCTTTCACAAGAATGCCAATCCTGCAATTTAAATTTTTTTTTTCTGCACGGAAGTTTTTATAAAATAAAATATGGATGTGACGGATCTGAGTTTTGCGGGGCCGGTGGTGGATGCGGAGCTGTAAAAAGCCTCTTGCGGGTGTGGAGGCAGATGTGGGTGTTTGAAAATGACATCCACGGATGCGGAGCCGGATGCGGGTGCGGATGTTTTAAACCATTTTTTGGAAAAATTTATTTTTTGCCCTTTTTTAATTTTTGTGATAGGTATAAATAAAACATTCAGACTCTGTTAAATAATGTTAACAGTAGACCAACCTGGTGAGCGTTTAGCGCGCCATCCAAACTCCGTATGCGGGGGTTCAAATCCCGGTCTCGAATTTGAGGAAATAAAAAGTTAACTAAATATAAATAAATTAAATAATTACAAAAAAAAAAAACAAAAAAAAAATGGTTTTCTTAAAAAAAATGTTTTTGTTTTGAAAAAATGTTTTAAAATTGAACATTTGCGTTTTAAAATTTGATTTTGCACACCTGTTTTAAAATTTCACAAATCTGTACAATGCTCTGTTTTAAGAGCAAAATCGTTAAATTTTAAAACATTATCCTCTCAGTGTATAAGTTGAAAAGATCCGCATACATGCGGATGTCATGTCGCGGATGCGAATGTTGATGCGTGTGTTTTAAATGTGTGATTTGCGGATGCGGGTGTCTATGAGGATGTCAATTTAGTGCGGGTGCTCCGCGGGTGCGGGGGCGGATGCGGAGCTCTGTCACATCCCTAAAATAAAATATCAATGAGATACGGAGGTTTCTCTTGAATTCTGTTAAATTTCATAACAATTCCATACATTTTTCTATTACTTCATAGATTTCGGGGAGGGTTCGAATACGCCAAAACCCCCCTAATTACGTCCCTGATACTGGCATTTCGGCAAGTTCGGTTTCGGCCAAAAAAAAGAAGAAAAATTTCGGCCATTTCGCTTTTGGCTGAAATTAAAAAAAAAACGGTATCGGTCGGTCTCTATCACAACCATATTCAAAATTACCAAATGAAAAATGTATACGTTGAGCAGTTTGAAATCGAATTAATTTTTTAATTTTGACCTTTAAAGGGGCGTTGCCCCATGCTGTTTCAGAATTATGAAATATCGGCAGCATGGTTACATTTCGACATCGAGCGATGACATTCCGAATCACATCATTGGCTGCCGTAATACAACCATGCTGCCAATATCAAAGAAAGCAACCAAATTTAGTTGAGTTGCCAACCGTAAGGGTAATTCAAATTTCTTTTGTTGTAAAAATTTGTTGGTTAAAATTGGGGTTTTCATTATTTCGATTAGCTAAAAGATTGTAGTTAAAAGTAATTTTTTGACGATTAGATTAACCAAAAAAATAGTAGTTGTTGTATTTTCCATATAAAATGAAAAATAGTTTTTTACCACGTTTTTTGGTTAGATTAACCTATCTTTTTTCTTTCTGTGTAGATACTGAAACAGCTTTTTGAAATCGTTCACTGACCGAAATTCGGTTTCGGTTTTTTGGCCAAAAAAAAGTTGTCACTGCCGTGTTTCGGATTCGGCCGAAAATTAAATATCGTTTTCGGCCAAATTTCTTTTTTGGCCGAAATTTCGATATTTCTGCCGAAAATTTCGGTATGATACGAAAAATGTAACAAATAAATAACAAAGATTACACTGATCGACAAAACTTAACTTTTTGTGTGTTAAATATACTTGATATACAAATTCTTATGTATTTTGCCACGCTGAATACGAAAATAGTAATGCCATTTTTACAGCACGCACCAAAAATGCAATTTTTCTGCAATTTCCATTATTATTTCCGGATTTGGCGTGTCAAAATACATAAGGAATAACCAAGTGGATAAAAGCGGTATGTAACACAAATTTAAGCATTGATCGTAGTTTCAAAGAATCAAAAGCGACAAAGAAGACAAGTCCCCAATTTGTATTGAAAAAAGAAAAAATTAAAAACTTTGAAACTTATTTTCTTTAAAGAACTTGTATGTTACATATAGCGTTCATCCATTCACCCCTTCACTGCCTTCTCCTATGGGAGTAGATCTTCCACTCTCGCGATGTTTTTTTTTAATTTCAGCTCTTCTACTACGGTAGTAGATTTTTCTACTTCCCTCAAGATATTTTCTACTACAATTGAAAGAAATCTACTCCTTTAAATATTATGAGTTTCATACAATGAAAAACTTCTACTCTTTCTACAAATCTACTACGAGGACAGAAATTTCTACTACTATCGTAAAATTTCTACTACTCTACGCAGAAACCCATATATACTCCCCTCTCTTGAAATCTACTACCCTGACAGTAATTTTTACTACTGTCGTAGAATTTCTACTATTTTACGCAAAAAAATTAAATCTACTCCCCTTTCTTGAAATCTACTTCCCTAAAATCGATTATCTGCTACTCTCGTCGTAGCAAAAAAGTGAGAACCTATAATTGATTTCCACGCATTTGATAGTTTGCTTCTAAATTCATCTAATTCATGATATGAACTTAAAAAGATCGATTTCAGACTACTGATACGCTTAATTATGTACAACTTTATTACATTTAAATTCACAATTTTTAATTTTTTCGTTTTCGGCCAAAATTTAGAAAAATAAAATTCGGCCATTTCGGTTTAGGGCGAAAAAAAAATAAAAAATTTCGGTTTCCTTTCACAATAGACATTTTATAATAGTAAATGAACCTTAACTGGCCAACCTCGGTCATTTGAAGTCCATTTAACGCACTGAGAAACAGGGCCCTTACTGCCTTAACTTAAGACACTTACAGTTGGTGTCCATTTTGAAAGCGGTGCTGTTGGCTGTTTCTGTACAGCAGGCCTTGTCTGACTTTTGGAACGACTTTTCAAAAATTTCCTAGAGACGAACTGTCCAACATTTGATGATGACTTGGATTTTTGCATCGCTGCTTCTACATTATCATTCTGTAATTCTGAGAATAATATAATCATATTAATATACATATGTATGTATGACAATACCTAAAAAAATTTATTTTATAAATTTTTATAATTTGAAAGTTATGGCATTGTAAAAGTTATGTAGTTAGTGGATGTAGCGCTTGAGTTTGACATGTATGAGCATGAGATCTCGAGTGTAAACCAAGGCGAATTTTGTACATGCCTCGATAAAAATGTAACGATTTCTTTAGAATATTTTTGGAAACAATTTCATACATCAAATAATGTGACAATGTGAATTTTTTCTAACACTATCTACCATATCGGACTTGTCAAAAAATTACACTTAAAATTAAACGATTTCCAATAAACATAGTTAATTGGTAAATGCCCGAAATCGAAGTATTTTATACGAAATTACTCATGAAAAATAAATAAAAACTTTTCACAGGGAGTTTCTTTATATATCACTGTAGTGTAACCAAAAGTAGTGTTCATAAAAAGGCCACTCTCTTTTTATTTAGAAGATACAACCGAAGTATTTATTCGATATTTACGTCATTTGAAAGGTATTTCCAGCAACATATCATGTGAATAAATTCGAATATAATTTTATTAAATATATCACAAGTCAATATTGGACTATTGATACATTTGTATGTAACGGTTTTGGTAACAGGTTGAGAAGGTTCTTGTTGGTTTTGTATTTAGTAAAACTTAATCGCGCTATTTTTTGTTCAAATTATTCAAATTAAGAGGGATGTGTGTTGTTGTATTGTGCATGTAAACATTTTTGAGTTTCTGTGAAGTTTTTTATTTATTTATTTAAAAATTTGCATCCTAGCTTTCTGGGCTTACTACATTTAAAGTCCCAGTGAAATGAGATCATGGTAAATGCAATCAGTCTGTTATTAAAATCATTGTCAATAAAATCGCGAGTTGGTGTTTTATTGTACGAAAATATGTACCGTCGCAATACAGCAGCACTTTCAAGACTGCAGTGGAGGATTCAATGAATAAAAATAAACAAAAAATCGCAGTTTTTAAACTTTAAAACAAATTAACATTATATTGGCCATTAATCGCCAATATCTCGCAAGTCGTCGAAAATCATATTACAAAAGAATCTCTGCTGCATCTTTCCACATACTTAAAATATGCAAATTGTACATGAAACAGTCGGAACTGAAATAAAGCCGGGATTCCAATCCCTACTCCAGACATTTATATTTTATCCTCCAGATATTCATGAAGATTTCCCAATTTATTAACATGGTTAGGTCACAAAAGACCAACGGCCGCAGTGCAAATCACTTTTTATTATTATTAACATGGTTAGGTGAAGCAAAACCAAGAAGAAGTATCTGAAAATGTTAGCAATTCGATATATCGCTCATTCCCTGCAATAAAGACACAACTAAAAAAATCATATTGTTGGGAAATCATGATTTTAAATTTCCTTTTTTTATATGTATTTCAGCATTTGGAATGTTTTTAAAAAGGTTAAAATACATCAGAAATTAAAGATATGAATTCTGCCTTTTGACAGCATGCCGATAAATATCTGATAAATATTCCCCATACAAAAATGAAAAACATTGGAAATAGTGCTCGGATTTTGATGACACTTTAAACTTTATCCGATAGGCTCCAAACTTCACATAAGTCATTATACCCCCACACTCACTGTGGCAGGGTATACTAACTTTGTCACAACGTTTGTAACGCCCATAAGGAGGCGTGTCCGGTATGGAAAAGTATATATATTCTTGATCAGTATCACCTCCTGAGTCAATTTAGCGATGTCCGTCTGTCTGTCCGTCCGTCTGTCCGTCTGTCCGTCTGTCCGTCTGTCCGTCTGTCCGTCCGCACGATAGCGGTCGCAGTTTTGGAGATATCGACTTGAAACTTTTTTTACATGTTTTTCTCGTGAATACTGAGATCAAGTTCGAGAATCAGCCAAATCGGACAAAAACTGGGCGTGGCTCCCATACACCTAAAAAAAAGGTAAAAATTTTTTATTGTTGTATTCGATTGGAAATGTTTAGAAACGTATTTTTGACATGGTCCGAGGTTCCGCAGCCACATATATAAGGGTCTAAATGGGGTCTTGAGACCAATTTTTTTTTTTTTTGTGGATTTAATTGGAAATTTTTAGAAATGGATTTTGGACATGGTCCGGGCTCCAAAACCACCTATAATTGGCTCAAAATAGGGTCTTGAGACCACAATTTTTTATGTTCAAGGTACTTCTTCCTACTGTGTGGGGGTATTTCAGCTTCGGTATAGCCAAAGATAGTCCACTCTCTAGTTTTTATATAAAAAGGAACCAAACTTACCCAATCGGGCAATAGAGCACTCATTTTGAAGAAAGCTTCTATTTTCATAAGTGAAATAACAATTTTAAAATATAAATTTTAGTTAAATTTACTTTTACTTTAAAATTTAAACTTTTTTGACTTTAGAACCGATATTTGCCTATGATATATTTTGAATTAAACCTCAATGCAAGATATAAAATAATTTTCAAAGGATGAAGTGCCAGGATGTGAACGTGATGTCTGCTTAGGAAGTTTTGGGAGCTGTAGGTCCGTTTGAAAAACATTTACGCCCAGTTTTGAAGCAGAATGAAAAAATGGCTTTCTTCGGCATTTTGCCGATACTTTTGTAGGGTATCCACAAATATAATGAATATTTAAGCGGTGTTGTCAAAGCCATGGACTTTTCTGAAGAAAAACCGACAACGGAAGAGTAAGACTGAATCGTTTGTCACAAACAAGAAAATTTTACTTTCCGAACATTGGAAGCCATGGGGTGGCTTCAGCCCCTCAACCCCCTGGCTACGTGCCTGGTTGGAGCGATTGAAAAGATTTCGGTTTAGGTTTCAAAAAGTTTCAAGATGGCCAAATATTAGGTAATTGTATATCAATTCAATATAAATCAAGGGTGCTGAAAATATTTACATTTACGGAATTTCGTTATCTAATCGCATTTTAAAAACAATTTCTACTTAATTTCTGGTTTTTATACCCCACACTTATTAACTTTGTCACCACGTTTGAAACGCTTATAAGGACGCGTTTCCGGTATGGATAAGTACATATATACATATTCATGATCAGTATTGAGAACCGATTACGCCATATCCGTCTGTCTGTCACGATAGTGGTTGGAATTTTTATACCCTGCACACTAGTGTCGAAGGGTATATTGTTTTTGTCACACCGTTTGTAACACCCATAAGGAGGCGTGTACGGTATGGAAAAGTATATATATTCTTGATCAGCATCACCTACTTGATCAGCATCACCTACGTCTGTCCGTCTGTCTGTCATTTCGCACGATAACTGTCGTAGCTTTTGAGCTATCGACCCAAAATTTTAGGATTCCTCTTATTTTGGCGAATGATTGGACGGTATTGATAATGGGAAACATCGGATAAGAGCCAAGTCTACCTCCCATACAAAATGGCCGTCAATTTTATATTATTTTCGTTTATCTTGAGAAATACTTAACCGATTTGGATGCGGTTTTTTGCATTGGGTTGAGAAATAAGTTCGGGAACGAAATGGGAATGAAACCGGAACGAAATGGAATTGGACCGGAACAAAATGGAATTGGAACAAAATTTTTAAATGGATCAGGAAACTAAAATTACCAATGAATATTGGAAAAATATTGATAGAATGTCGAAAAATTATCGATAAAAATCGAAAAATTATCGATAAAAAATTGATAAATTGTCGAAAAATTATCGATAAATTACCGAAAAATTATCGAAAAATTATCGATAAATTATTGAAAAATTATCGATAAATTATCGATAAATTATCGATAAATGATCGTAAAATGATCGTAAAATGATCGATTAATTTTTGAAAAATGATCGATGAATTATCGATAATTTATCGATAAAAAAATCGATAAAAAGTCGATAAATGATCGATAACTTATCGATAAATTAACAAAAAATTATCGATAAATTTTCGACTTTTTATCGATAATTTATCGATCATATCGAAAAAATCGAAAAATTATCAATAAAATTATAGAAAAAAAATTTATAAATTATAGAGAAAAAATCTATAAATTATCGAAAAATTATCGATAAATTATCGAAAAATGATCGGAAAACTATCGATAAAAAAATCGATAAATTATAGAAAAAAAATTGATAAATTATACAAAAAAAATCAATAAATTATCGATAAAAAAATCGACAAAATATCGAAAAATTTTGAATAAAATATAGAAAAACTATCAATAAAATACCGATTTTTGATAAAATTACTAACATATGGTCTCAGAATGTATCGTACTCCCATGTGTAGGGTATTATAGCTTCGGTCAGAGCGAAGATAATTCTCTTACTAGTTTTTTTAATTTTTAATAAACTGAGATCAAGTTTGAGAATCAGCTAAATCAGACAAAAAGAGCTGCCATATAAAACTACGAAAAAAAGCGAAAATCTTTTAGGTCTATTCCAAAACCACATAAAACGCGTCAAAATGGGATCTTTAGGCCAACATTTTTTTAATCTATATATACTTCAAGTCAATTTTGTGTAAAAAAAACCTTGTAAAAAACGATGAAGGACCCGAAACCTTTTCAATTGGTTTTAATTGAACCCATTCAATCGATTACGACGAATCGGTTAGCTCCCTAAAATTAATCGGTTTCATTTGGTTTCGGTTTCGGTTACTATTTTGGTTGCCAGCAATTGTATTAATCGTTTAGTGTTATGATTAACCTCTAAAATGAGCAAGGTTGTGAATTTGCGATGTCAATTTAAAAAGATATGAACATTTGGAAAAAGTACTAAATTTTTTTTTTGCTATTAGACTAAGCATGCATAAGCTTAGAAACAAGCAATTTGCGATACTTTGATTATCTATAGGTCAGATTAACAGTTGTAATGATATAGCAGGTTAGTTTGTTAGTAAACATACGCTACAAAAATTAATTTAAAAGTGTTAAAATTTGGTTTTTAATAATATAGTTCCTAATTCCTGATAAATTTAAGTCGATGTAAAGGTCATTAAAATTTTTACAAATTAGTAAAAAGGGATTAAAGTTAAGGTAGTTTAGTCAATACTTATTAAGTTTAATGGGGAGAAATGCTCTTAGACTTCTTAAAGGAACATTGAAGTTAATTCTTCTCAGCAAAAAAGGCGAGCTTCACCGTTAATATGTTTAATATGTTTAAGAAGGAACATTACATTTAACATAGTTCTCCGGCTACTCAATGTAGGAATATTCAATAATTGAAGACGACTTTTATAACTTGGCAAATTTAAATTAGAATCCCAATTAAAAGAATTGAGAGCAAATAAAATAAATTGCTTTTAAACTGATTCCAAGTGCCTAATGTGTATTTCAAGGGGACCAAATGCAAGAACCGACGATGTAAATAGAGTCTTAGTTATGTAAGGATCATTGAACTCCTTTGACTATCTCTTAATGAAGCCTAGTACAGATCTAGATTTATTAATGGTGTTGTTAATATGTATGACACTTAAAGGATTATCACACAATGTATAAACACAGTCCTTATGGGAATATTTTATTATTGATGGTAAATCGTTGATAAAAATGTTAAATAGAATAGGGCCTAAGTGACTTCGTTGAGGAACACCAGACCCAACATTAACAGATTCAGAAAGATGGTCCTTAAAAAGGATTCTCCGAGTTCTATTTGTCAAGTAGGAACCAATCCATTTAACTATAATCGTAGGCAAACCTATCAAGGATAACTTTTCAATTAGTAGAACATGATTGACATTATCGAAAGCCTTGCTGATATCCGTGTAGATTACGTCAGTTTGGAAACCACATCCAAAACCATCAAACACCTTCTTTGTAAATTCCAGAACGTTCGTAACTTTTGAGCGACATTTGATAAATCCATGTTGTTTAGTAGATAAAACTTGTGAAAGCAGGACGATTTCCAAATATCAGGAAAGTACGAAAGTCGGAGGGACAAACTAAAGAGGTGATATAATGGAATATACAGAAATTCAGCACAGTTCTTTAAAATACAACTAGGAATAGTATCAGGCCCAGCTTTGGTACAAAATTTAAAATTTTTCAGGTACGTCAAGATCAGTTCAGGTTCAATAGTGGGGTTAACAATATCATAACTTTCTATTTCGACGGACTATTCGCTGCTGTTTTTGAAGAAAAAGTTGATTGAAATAAGTCAGAAATGAAATTGGCAAAAGAAACAACATCATTGTACTTTAGATTTACGGGATATTCAGTAGACTTTCGCTTAGAATTTACAAAATTACAAAATTTTTAGAGTTCATCTTTATATCATTTTTGACTTGATTAAGGTAGTTATAATAACAATTATTATTAAGATCAATAAATTCGTATCGAAGCTTAATATAACGACTATAATCCGATGTAGAATTAGTTTTTTTATACTTTTGAAATATTTTGTTTCTTTTATTTTATAAGGTTTTTAGTTCGGCGGTATACCAACGAGGACAAACAGAATTGTCAGGATACATTTAAGGAACCGTTTGTACCATAATTTCATTTAAGACGCTATAAAACAAAGAAATATTTTTATTTAAGTCCAAGACTGTGCACATTAGACATGTTCAGAATCGTATTTTTTTTTAACTACATAAAATTTATTTATTGAATTAGACATTACATAACAGATTTAACATAGTACTAGTTGACCTTATCCACTGATTTGGACAACTTAATGTATGTATCAAGGCGATGTAGGCGTTGACTGGATGTCGGCATCTACAGGATGTCGGCATAGACGAACGGCTGCATCGACGAGGGTTTCCCTGAACTATCTATTCAAAGGCAATAGAATAATTTCGTATGGAGCTTTCTTTAAAATCAGTTTTCGGTGGTCCGATTGGGCTAGTTTTGTTCCTTTGCATATAA
This sequence comes from Heteromyza rotundicornis, assembly GCA_951394025.1. Taxonomy (NCBI): domain Eukaryota; kingdom Metazoa; phylum Arthropoda; class Insecta; order Diptera; family Heleomyzidae; genus Heteromyza; species Heteromyza rotundicornis. The sequence continues at coordinate 6,030,170 of OX596014.1, read as the reverse complement.
AAAGGGCTTCTTTTTCCCCATACAAAAATGAAAAATATTGGAAATAGTGCTCGGATTTTGATGACACTTTATATATAAGTTAATTTGGGGTCACTGATCTCAAATATGAAGTCGGTTTGAACGTAACATCGATAATTGCAATAATTGAAACAATAAGTTGATCATTGTAGTATATGGTAATTGGTTACCCTGATGAGAAAATGTACCTTCCTTGAGCTAATGATATACCTTCTGAGTTAGACGTTCGCTCTCCGTCATTGACAGCATATCGTGTTAAGTACAAACAATAAATTGAATATATAAAAGGCAAAACGCGTGCGTTTCAATACAATTCACGGTTATTACAGTGGCGACGAGGTTAAAACAATGTCGATTATTGGTACAGTCCCACATTACGATTTTTCCAACAATGACTGGAATGTGTTTAAAAGTCAATTAGACCAATTTTTCATTGCAAATACCATTGGCGATGATGCAAAAAAGAAAGCTAAATCTCACATACAAAGTCCAAATATACAAAAGTATTATAAAACCCATTTGGACATATGGAATTGAACTCTGGGGCACTGCCTCTCCTTCGAATGTGGAAAAATTTCAGAGAGCCCAATCTAAAATCCTGAGACAAATTGCCAGAGCCCCTCGGTATATAAAAAATACAAACATCCACAATGATTTGAACATCCCTGCAGTAAAAGACGAAATTCCGAAACTTCCCTCGAAGTACAAGCAGAAGCTCACGTCTCATCCAAATATCCTAGCTAGGAGTTTACTAAGACCTCTGAATCTCTCACGTCTCAAACGAAACTAATATATTCTCCATATGTTCTCCATATATTAGTTTAGGCGATGTCAATACGCGATATAGATTTAAGTGAATTTAAAGAAAAAAAACATTGAAATACTATTGTTAGATCTAAGTAAATATTCTTAGATGATTCAAAAAAAATATATAATTTAAAAAAAAAATAAAATTCTTTTCGGAATTTTTGGAAAGATCACATAAGCTGCTGGCAAATTTAATAAGTCCATTCAAATTAGATGTGGCGACAATAACTTATGGTAAATGCGTTGAGGCAGTGACCCACCATTTCAAGCCACCAGAATGCGGATTCGCGGAACGTTTCAAGTTCTACACCGCAAGTAAGATGACTTCAGAAACAATTAGCGAATGGGCAGCACGAGTTCGAGAGTTGGCGATAAATTGCATATTTGGAGCATTTTTAGAAACGGCATTAACAGACAAGCTCATTATGGGGCTGGAGAAAGATCCAGTAAGAGATAAAATTTGTTTGGAAGACGTGACCACATTAGGTATTGACAAGGCTTTAGTGACTGCCAATCAAACGTAGTACATTCGGACTCAGTACGAAATCAAGCAGGAATCAACAACAGATTCGCTTATGTACATTAACAAAACCAACTATACACAAAGCAAAGGGTATGCAGGTGGCAGTACTAGCTATAACGGTGACAAAAATCAGCATGGGCACAATGATTTCTATGCAGGGGTCGGATTTGCTCACTCACGCTCACTCATTCAATTTTTTGCTCACTGCTCATTGCTTATGAGCAAAAATTTGCCAAAATTTCTTGTTTTTTTTGTTTTTAACAATATTAGTTGTTTGGATTATTTTGTTGTTATTGAAATCGATATTTATGTGTTAGTTATGTGGAATAATGCATTTTAAACCGCATACTAATTTTTTTATTACATATATGTATGTAGTTAATTATTACTAATCAAACTTCGAACAAGTAAGAAAGTACTTATTGGAAATGCAAATCATCATTACACTGATAGGCATGTACTATCTCCTATCGACGCATTTTTAGTTGGAAAAAATGTTGAAAATGGTTTTTTTTCAACATACGTAGTTATGCGCTTATATTTAGGCATTTTCAAAATTTGACTGCTCTTAGCAGTGAAAAAAAATGCAATTTAGCTGGTGTCGACAGCAGTCATTGTGTTGACGAGACCTTTGCTGGCTGGTTAAGCAGCGCGCCACGACGCCGGCGCAACCACACACACAATGCAAAATTTTATGCTAGGCAGCATGCTTCAACCCTTTTGCGCGTGGGAATTTACTTGTTTGCAGACCGCAATCGATATCATTCGTTGACGACATGATCTTTGCTGGTTGGGAAAAACCGCGATGTCTCAAAGCGACAATGCAACATTTTATGACTTTTGTACAGAAACCCGCTATTTCAACCCTTTTGCATGGGAATTTACGTGTGTGTTTATGACCTAGGAAATTCCGATTTTTTAAACTATTTTGGGTTAATGGTGCGAATGGCGCGAAGGCGACAGTAGAAAAGGGAAAACAATGGTAAACATATTTTTTGGATACAAATTCGATTTGGAAAAAAATACAATGAATTGTTTCTGTTGCAAGTTTACAGGAATCTGTATTTGCTTCCTTCGATTCCGCGAATAAAAGGATGCGTTTGGCTGGTTTTAAAATCCATTTATCTCCGTTTTATTTCGATGTGGATTGGACCACTTTGCTTCCAAACGCCTCATATATGTCATCAACAAATTAGTATGCGGTTTAAAATGCATTATTCCACATAACTACCACATAAATATCGATTTCAATAACAACAAAATAATCCAAACAACTAATATTGTTAACAACACAAAAAAACATTTTATACAAAAAAAAAAAATTTTTCTCATGAGCAGAAAAAAAATTGCTCATGAGCAAGAAATTTTTTTGCTCATGAGCAATGAGCAGTGAGCAAAAAAAAATGTTTTTGCTCATGAGCAGTGAGCAAAAAATGAGCGTGAGTGAGTGCTCAAAAATGAGTTTTTCGAACCCTGCCATTTGAAGAAAATGTGCAGGAATAGAAATAGTGTTATCTATATTGACTGTAGTGAATTGAGCTTATATTCATTAAAAAGTTCATGTGATAGTCCAATTTGTATTAATGTGTTGATTAACAAAATACCTGTTAGTATGCAATTGGATATAGGGTCTGAGTATTGCGTTATCTCTGCAGTAACATTCAAAGAACACTTTGGAAAAGAGCATTTGCATAAAACAAGTCTGTTGTTCCGTGCATATGATGGCACTCCAATTGAACCCATTGGCGTATGTGTCAAGTCAATAACATATAAAAAAGATTAGTAAAATGCTGCCGATCGTGGTGATTGAAAACGGCGGACCACCACTTTTGGGTAGAAGTTTTTTAAAAACATTTTCGATTTCGGTTAGCAATATAAATTTATTGGAAGATTCAAGAAATGAAATTTGGAATAGGCTCAGAGCAAAGTACAGACCACTGTTTGATGACAGTTTAGGTTGATTCAACAAAGGGAAGGCTACCTTGCGATTGAAAGATGGAGTCCGCCAAAATTCTACCTAGAGTGGTGCCTTTAGCGCTTAAAACTAAGGTAGAAGTGGAAATTGAAAAATTAGTTAGTCTGGGTGTATTGGTACTAGGGCTTTCGATCCCGAAGGCTTTTCGAAATCCCGGGATTTTCGGGACTGAAAATTGCAATCCCAAGATCCCGTAATTTTTCGGGATTTGATACTTTCACAAGCAAAATGCATTTTAAAAAAATAAAAAAATGTTTTTTATAGGTTTTATTGCAAAACTGATAGTTTTATCTTAAATAAATAAACATAAACATTAATTTCAATTTAGTAAAGGTACAAATTAATGAATTTTTTTATTTTCAGTATTTGCGTTTCCGTTTCTTTAGGAACGACACAATTCAATTCAAAATATGCTTAAGTAAGGTTTCTGAAATTACTTTTGTATCAGTTTTCAGTTTTACTTAATTATTTTTACTAAGCAATTCATTTTTGTGCGTTCGCTTAGACTGAAAATACCAATTTTCTTCTGAAATAAATATAAATTAATATGTTCTTAAAGAAAAAATTTCAAGCACAAACAATTTGATTCGTAATTTTTTAATAAATTAAAAATTTTTAAGTTTTGAGTTTTCTAACTAACTTTTTTTTCATTTTGGGGTTGTCCAAATGTTGTCAAAAACTATTTTTCTGCTTACACTATTTTTTTATATTTTATGAGCGATGAAAAGTTGTATTATTCTCGTATTAAACTATTTTATAGACTAATTTATTTAAAATGGGATTTTCGGGACTAAAAATGGACCGGGATCCCGTATCCCGGAATCCCGGAATCAACTGGTACCAATTAGGGCTTTCGATTTTTAGAAACTAGTAAATTTGCCCGTGCCATGCACGGGAAAAAACATGACTAATCTGAAAAATTAAATGTTCAGTAAATATATTTTGTATATTAAGATGCAGAAATGTTTTTTATGTTTTTATATGTAATTTTTTTTTTTTATAGAAATTTGTGAAATATGTGAACTTTTATTAAATTTTGCAAAGAATATAAAGACATTTTTTTTTGATGATGTAATTGTGTGAAGTTGAACTGTTACATTAAAAAATAATTAAAAAAAAGAAAAAAAAATATGAAGTAATGGATTAAAAAAAAAATTACAACCGGCGCCGGGCTTGAACCTATGACTGCCGCAGACAAAGCGGAAGCTCTACCCAACTGACCACAGCCAACTATAAAATGACTTCAGCTAATGACGATTAGGTTCAGCAAGCCGTATGGTGAACTCCATAATTTATATACATACTAGGGATGTGACGGAGCTCCGCACCCGTGGAGCATCCGCACTAAATTGACATCCGCATAGACATCCACATCCGCAAATCACACATTTAAAACACCCGCACCCGCATTCGCAGCCGTGACATAACATCCGCATGTATGCGGATCTTTTCAACTTATAGCTTTTTGCACTTTTCTGAAAATTTTTTTACTGTGTTTTTGGTTTTTTCTCAGAAACTATAGGCGATCTTTGCAAAATTTTGTCAGATTCAGTTTCAGAACGTCAAAATACCCAACACAAAAATTAAAAAAGAGCAAAAAATTAAATTTTTTAGAAAAAGTTGTTGAAAACAACAAATGGCTCCGCATCCGCGGATATCATTTTCAAACATCCGCCTCCGCATCCGCAACGAGGCTTTTTACAGCTTCGCATCAGCACCCGCCTCCGCAAAACTCACATCCGTCACATTCTTAATACATACATATAAAAAATCATTTGTGAAATATGTGAACTTTTATCAAATTTTGTAAAGAATAAAAAGAAATTTTGAAGAGCAGTCGGCTATACCGAAGCTGAAATACCCCCAGTACACAGTAGGAAGAACATAAAAAAAATGTGGTCTCAAGATCCTATTTTGAGCCAATTCTATGTGGTTTTGGAGCCCGAACCATACCCAAAACCCGTTTCAAAACATTTCCAATCAAATCCAGAAAAAAAAAAATTGGTCTCAAGACCCCATTTAGACCCTTATATATGTGGCTTCGGAGCCTCGGACCATGTCAAAAATACGTTTCTAAACATTTTCAATCGAATACAACAATAAAAAAGACTTGAAAAATGTTTACCTTTTTTTCGGTGTATGGGAGCCACGCCCAGTTTTTATCAGATTTGGCTGATTCTCGAACTTGATCTCAGTATTCACGAGAAAAACATGTACCCAAAGTTTTAAGTCGATATCTCCAAAACTGCGACCGCTATCGTGCGGACGGACAGACGGACGGACAGACAAACGGACATCGCTAAATCGACTCAGGGGTTGATGCTGATCAAGAATATATATAATTTTCCATACCGGACACAGTAATTGGTGAAAATAGTGTTAGGTGGAACGGTAGTCTTGTGGCAGTGTTATTTTCTGAAAGGTGGCAACTTTAGGTCGAAGCTATTTTTGTTTATATGTGAAATATGATTTTTTATGTGTGTATATTAGGGCTTTCAATCCCGAAGGCTTTTCGCAATCCCGGGATTTTCGGGACTGAAAATTGCAATCCCGGGATCCCGGGATTTTTCGGGATTTGATATTTTCACAACCAAAATGCATTTTAAAAAAATAAAAAAATGTTTTATATAGGTTTTATTGCAAAACTGATAGCTTTAGCTTAAATAAATACACATAAACATAAATTTCAATTTATTAAAGGCATTTTTTTATTTTCAGTATTTGAGTTTCCGTTTTTTTAGGAAAGACACAATCCAATTCAAAATATGCTTGAATAAGGTTTCTGAAATTACTTTTGTATCAGTTTTCAGTTTTACTTAAATATTTTTATTAAGTAATTCATTTTTGTGCGTTCGCTAAGACTGAAAATACAAATTTTCATCTGAAATAAATATTATATTCATTTTGGGTTTGTCCAACTGTTGTCAAAAACTATTTTTCTGCTTAGACGATTTTTTTATATTTTATGAGCGATGAAAAGTTGTATTTTTCTTGTATTAAACTTTTTTTATGGACTAATTCATTTAAAATGTAGTCCCGAAAATCCCGGGACTTAGGAAAAAATATCCCGGGATTTTCGGGACTAAAAATGGACCGGGATCCCGTATCCCGGGATCCCGGGATCGAAAGCTTTAGTGTATATACAGAAAGACAGACAGAAAGACAGACAGAAAGATAGACAGAAAGACAGACAGAAAGACAGACAGAAAGACAAACAGAAAGACAGACAGAAAGACAGACAGAAAGACAGACAGAAAGACAGACAGACAGAAAGACAGACAGAAAGATAGACAGAAAGACAGACAGAAAGACAGAAAGACAGAAAGACAGAAAGACAGAAAGACAGAAAGACAGAAAGACAGACAGAAAGACAGACAGAAAGGCAGACAGAAAGACAGACAGAAAGACAGACAGAAAGACAGACAGAAAGACAGACAGAAAGACAGACAGAAAGACAGACAGAAAGACAGCCAGAAAGACAAACAGAAAGACAGACAGAAAAACAGACAGAAAGACAGAAAGACAGACAGACAGAAAAACAGACAGAAAGACGGACAGACCTGGACAAATATATATATTAATATTAGAAACAGAGACACTAATCCTAGATTTAATGTAAAATAAAACATAATTTTCAGTGGACACAAACACAGATTTTCGAGGAGCGCCAACAACTAAATCTAATGTTACATAGTTTTTTCTTTAGAATCTTATTTAAAAAACTGGACAGAGCAATTCTGCGGACACCGTCTTGTTAGGCATCCAAATTTCTTTGAGAAGCAATGGTCGGATTTTTGGAGTATGTAAAATTATACAAACTTTGGCGAAACCCAATATGCAAAAGACTCAAATTGGAAAACCTAGACGAGGTAGAGCAGTTCTATGGACACCATCTTGTTCAGCATCAAAAAATTTGATCCTTAAAGATTTTTAGATGCTGAACAAGGTTCGGTTTTTGGAGTACCAAGCAGTGATACCAGGTTGACGTCATTTTGACATTTTTCGACCCAAATGACGTTTTTTTTCCCCTAAAATGACGTTTTTCAACACGTTTTTTGGTTAAAAAATTACGTTTTTTCATGTTTTAAAATTGAAAAATATAAAAAAATAGGATTACTTTCAAGTAAAAAATATTTTCTATATGGAAAATGAGTTTATTGAATTAATATTAATTTGTTTATATCAAGATACATACATCATGAGTATGTTTTTTCTATAAAGTATTTTTTAACTTGAAAGTATATAGTTATGGTTTCTAAATTTTTCAACCGAATTTGATTCTTAGCAGTTCGTTGGAAAGCTACTAGAATTTAGAAACCAACAAGATACAAATTTTGTAATTAAAAAATGAGGGAAGCAGAAAAAGTGCAGGAATGAGAAATACATTTTTTTGGGCAACATTAATGTACACGTCCAGTAGCGTAGCTCTACAGGTTGTTCCGAAGCCACTAAATTGGGCCATTGCCCAATATAATTGTCAGTCTAGTAATGACCATTGACATGGATAGATTACACAACCCAACAAGATTTTGCTCCATAAATCAAAGTAAGCGTCTCTCAATTTTTCCATCACGTCAGGTTTGGAGGAATTCAGGATCATAGAGTAAACAAATGACAAGTTTCTTTTAAGAGATTTTGATTTTCGCTCAAAGTTTATGTTTATGTAATCGTTTATTGTTATGATTTTCTTTAAAGTTATGAACATTTGAAATTCATCTACTTAGAGTTCGTTAAATATAAATCAGTTGCATTTGAAAAAAGTATTAAAATTTTTGATTCTATGGTTTTTTCGTTGGACTCAAATATAAAAAAAATTGTACGAGATAGAGCAATACGGGGGGACACAATATTTTTAGGCATCCAAAATCCTTTAAGAAAAAGTATGTAAAATTAAAAAGACTTTGGCAAATTCTTTTGATTTTACACACCATATGTAAAATGCTTTTGTTTAGACTCAAAAACTAGACGAGATAGAGCAATTCTGTGGACGACATCGTGCTCAGCATCAAAAAATCATTAAAATCTTTTGCTTTATGGAGTACCACGTTCTATTTACTGTAACTTAGAGTTATAATACACTCCAATAAAACTAATGCCACTGAACTAAAACATTCTCAAAAAACATACCCAAAACAAAAAATCGTAAAAATATGAGTAATAGCTTATTTTGAAGATGGACGTTAGCACTAAACGATTTTAAAAAAAAAGGTTAACTCTTGAGAAATAACTGCATTTTGGCAGTTCGATTAATTTTTATGTCCTTGATTCTGAATGCTACTTTTGGTTTATGGAGTATCAAAACGTTCAAATTTTGCAGGGTAGTGTTATCCCTACATTTTGTTTTATATTTAAATACAAATATATGTATGCAATGTGAAACTTTAAAGAATAAGTACTATACTTCCGGTTTTGTTATCAATTGTTTTTTATATTAGTAAAATATGGTACACAGAGGGAAAAAATCAGAACTGCATGGTTATGATTTGAAACGGCTATCGTTATGAAAAATTCAACACCGCACCGTTCTAAAACACAACTTAAGTAGTTTCACTTTTTGAAGATGGTATGAGTTACTGGTGCGTGGGTTCGAATCTCAGCCAGACCAAATAAAAACCGATCTGCATTGCCGATTTCTATTTTGTTCAATTTTTGAGGTACTGGACGGCGATTTCATGAAATCTAGAGCTAGCGACCCCACAAAAAAAAAAGAATACAAAAAGTAATGTGTTAAAAAGGAAACAAAAAATAAATTTCGAACCCACTATCCCAAAAAGTAAAACTGATTCAGTTATAATTCAGAACTTAACCCGTTTCAAATCATAACCAAGCAGTTTCTTAGTATATGTATGCAGTTAAAACATTGCAAAATACACACAGCGGTAAACCATTTCTTTATTTCGTAAAAAAAAATATAACAATGAAATATCAAAAATGTTGTTTAAAAAAATAATTTAGATTAAAAAAAATATAAATTGAAATTTAATTTGAAATTAAAATTTTTTTAGGTAATTTTAAAAATAGGTCTTTGCAATAACCTTTTTGTATTTTCAATTCATGAAATCACAAACATTTCAGTCGCAAAACAAAAATTTTCAGTCTTGAAACAACAACATTTGCGTTTCAATTCATCAATGTGCCGTTTCAATTCATAATTGCGCACCTCAAAAAATTTAAACGTTTTGTTGTCGAAAATAAGAACATTCAGTTTTGGCTGGAAATTGACAACGGTTCGGAACGTTTTGATTTTTTTCTCAGTATACAAAACTTATAAAATGGGTATAAAACCACACAAAATTACTTTATTAAAATACATTCGATTTAATAAGTAATACAAATTATGTTCTTTGTATGATACCCTAACCGTTAAGTCTTCTGACGTTTTTCTGTCAGCATCACCTGGCCACCCTGGTACCAAGTTATATTTCACTGTAACTTAGAGAATAAATATACTCCAAAAAAACCGTTCATATATTGTACAGAAAAAAATATGAGCAATAGCTTTTTTTAAGACAAATGTAAGTGCAAAACGATGACGTAAACAGATTTGCTTAGAAAAGATTAGCTTATCTTTGATTTTTTTCGGAAGTTTGACAATTTGGCCATATTTTGATTCTTTTTAACTGAATTTCCCAAAAGCTTACGTGATACAAAATTTCTGTGAACGTCATCTTGTTTAGCGTTAAAATTCATTTCAGAAAAGATAAGTTGGGTTTATTGAACCAAATCTTGTTGTTTTGTGCTATTCATACAACATTTCTCTATCCGATTTTCCGTGTAAGTCGATATGGAATAACCTATCGGGAAATCATATGCATATATACATTTTTAAATAACAAAAAAAAAAAGAATAACATTTTTTTTGTTTTGGTGATTACTACTCATTAAGGCATTCAATCCCGGGATCCAGAATCCCGGGATCCCGGAAGTTTTCTCAATCCCGGAAACCCCGGATTTTGAGTTCGGAATCCCGGGATTCAAAAATGCATTGTTTAAGATATTTTTGACGTTTTTCCACAAAAAATACTTTCGTGCATTTACTTTCAATCTAATTGGTAAATTTAAAAAACCCACTTTTGTAGATTTAGTGCTACAAACACACAAAAATGTACAAGATTTTTGTCAATAACGGTGAATCTAATTTAAAAGGAATTACTTTTTGTTTGACTATATTTATTTAAATATTATTTGTTTTGTTTAATGTAATATTTATTAAATATGTTTTCTTTGTCGAATTAAACTTAAAATATTGTTGCAACAATTTTTTCTTTTATTTTATATTAACTATTGTATTTAATAATAAAATCCCGAAAATCACGAACAAATCCCGAAATCCCGGGATTTTCAAAAACACTTCGGGGTTGAATGACTTACTACTCATGCTTTATAATCATGTTGTGATGCCCAATTGACTCCACTCTTTTTGGCAACCCTGTTCAACTTGTTCATAAGTGAATTTTTTGCTGCGATTTGAATAAATATTTTTAAATAGTTATACCGTGTTAATTATTTTGAAAACCTTTTAAATTAATTAAATAAATTAAATTCTGGCTAAGTGCAATAAGTTTTGTGCAAATATCAAAGTTTTGTGCTATATTTCCGTGAATTCCTGTCAGCTAAGTATCACAACAACAAAAATTGCAAATTTTTTCTTTTTTGTTTTGGCTTATACTGTCCACTTTGACATTTCTTATGTATATAGATTCCACATTCTCAGACTGATCATATTTTCAGAGCATACTTTCAGGCACTTGTTTTAATATAATTTGAAAGTGCCTTTTCCAGTCATCATTTTGTCTCGTTACAATTTACACTTTTTTACACTTTTTGTATTTTATTTTTTACAAATTTTGCATTTAAATATGACTTGCTCTTTCCGTAAGTGTGCCATTAAAGTCGATACCGAACTCATGGTCTCTTGTTGGCTATGCGATAGCTTTTATCACGTCAAATGTGCATCCCTTACTGGTAGAGTAGTCGATCTGATCGAGGGTAAAAAATTTCTTCGTTGGTCCTGCGAAGATTGCCCCGATACAGAGCTGGACATCTGTAAATTGGTACGTCAAGCCCGAAAGGGATTTAATGATGCATCAAAGGACTTAGCAGCTGCCCAGTCTAAACTGAAGGAGTATGAAATAAACTTTCAGAAGTATAAATGTTTGGATGAAACAGCTCCGAAACAAAATACTTCTGTTGGGCTTTTACCACCTGCCCCAAAGCCAATTTCAACTCCGACAACTCCATCCTTTTCCGATATGTTTGCTTCACCAGTTACATTTTATTCTCCTGATCCTGCGGTTTTGGAAACGAGGGTAGATGACGCTCCTGAGAAAAATATGAATGGCATCTCAAATATTGATAAAAATGTTTGTCCTTCCATAAATATTATTTCTCCAAAGGATTGTTTGCGGGAAGTACAAGAAACGAGAACCCCAAAACGGCTTGTTGTTGTGCAACCTAAAAAATCTATTTTCGTGTCCAGATTTGCACCAGACACATTAACTGAAGATATTATATTTTATATTGATTCTAAACTCAATAAAACCGGTAATAATATAAATGCTTTTAAATTCAACTTTTCATACGCTAGAAACATTTCATCTTTCAAATTATCTGTTCCTGCAGAATTTTTTGATGAGATTGTTAATAAAAATTTTTGGCCGGATAAAACTTTAGTTCGTGAATTTGTTTATAAAGAAAAATCAAATCTAGTAAATCCAGTTCAACTTCCTCAAAGAAAATTTAATTCTAATCAAAAAAACTAAATAAAATCCCGAATAATGTTGTTTGTCTTCTGTACCAAAATGTTCGAGGGCTAAATACAAAGTTGAACGATATTTCTATTAAAAGTTTCGATTGTAGTCATAATGTCTTGGTATTTACCGAATCTTGGCTTAAACCAAATATTTTTGATTCAGAAATTCTGTGTGCTGGGTATCAAATTTTTCGGAGGGATCGTAAATGCAGGACTGGTGGTGGAGTCCTCATTGCAGTAAAAAACCTTTTTTCATCTGAGGAAATCATACTTTCAGATGTCTCTGACTTGGAATTTATTTGTGTACGAATTCGAGTTTTTAGTATCGATATTTTCGTTACTTGCTCGTATATCCCACCGAATTCCGATATTACCGTTTATCTAAGACATGTGTCGCTTATATCATTGGTTTACTCAAATGTTAAACCTGCCGATTCCATTGTTGTTTTTGGAGACTTTAATTTACCGAATATATCTTGGAATTTTTGTAGCGATTCAAACCAGTTTCTTCCGTATTCTTCTCGTGACTGTTTAAATTTACAACAAGTAAACGGGATTGAAAATAAGAATAGTAGAATTTTGGATTTAATTTATGTTGACGACTCTTCGAAGTTTTCAGTGCAACGCTGTGATGCTTTTGCATGTCCGGAAAATAACCATCACCCAACACTTGAATTATCTTTCGAATTTGTTCAAAACAACTTAGAACCAGTTTCTACACCGTTCAGGTCATTTTTTTGCTTCAAGAATACAAATTTTGTTAAAATGAACCAACTCTTATCTGAAAGTAGTTGGGACATGAACTTTGAAGATGTTGACGACTGTGTATCAATTTTCAATTGTACGCTCAGCAAAATCTTCAAGATATGAGTTCCAAAGAACATTAAAAAGAATTCGAATGAACTTGGTGCTGTATGGTTTACAAAAGAATTGAGGAAACTTAAAACTTCGAAAACTCGGGCATTTAAAACATATAAAAGAACTTTAAACCTTCAAGATTATTCTAAATATTCGCTTCTGAGACATAAATATCAAGTACTTAATAAAAAATGCTATGATGAATATTTGAACGATTTGAAATCCAAATTGAAATACGATTCTAAAACTTTTTATAACTTTGTAAGTTCAAAAAGGAAAAACACTGGTTTTCCAACTACAATGAAATGGAATGATCGTGAGTCCAACAATCCTACTGAGATTTCAAATATGTTAGCTGACTTCTTCAAAACGACATATTCTGATAATACTTATGGCAACACATCATATACATATAACATCCCCACTTATAATTCCATTCTCAATCCTGTTATAGAATCTGAAGATGTCTTACAACACCTAAAATCGTTGAAATATTAATATAGTACTGGTCCAGATAATATTCATAGCTGTATTTTGAAAGTTTGTGCAGAAAATTTATACATTCCACTTTCAAATATATTTAATGCCTCTATTGAAAGAGGTTATTTTCCGAATTCATGGAAAGAGTCATACATTATTCCTCTTTATAAAAGTGGAACCAAATCATTCGTATCTAACTATAATAATATAATATATCCTTCTCAGCATGGTTTTCTGATCAACATCTACAAATTTATTGGCATTTTCTACATTAACAATAAAGGGATTTTCAAAGAATCTTCAAACAGATGTCATATATACTGATTTTAGTAAAGCTTTTGATAAAGTTAATCATTATCTGTTAATTGAAAAGCTTAAAAGATACGGATTCCCAGATCTTCTTTTAAAATGGGTAGAATCGGATCTGACAAATCGGAAGCAACAGGTGTTATTCGAATCATCAACATCAAAAACTATAGATGCACCTCTGGAGTTCCTCAAGGAAGTCACTTAGGTCATATTCTGTTTAATTTTTTTATAAATGACCTTCCTTCTGTCATTAAACTTTCGAATGTACTGTTGTATGCTGATGACGTTAAATTGTTTCTATCCTATGACATCTTAGATCAACATAAGTTGTTACAATCAGATCTGACCAGTATAGCTATCTGGTGTGATAATAACTTAATGGAACTGAACTTGAAAAAATGTAAATTTATGACATTTGCTAGAAGACACCAACTTTCATCGCTGTATCATATAAATAACTGTAATCTAGAAAAGGTTTTTACTTTTGTGGACCTGGGTGTTACTATGGATCCAAAACTTCGTTTTCATCTACATATTGATTTATGTGTGAATAAGGCGAGGGGTGTTCTAGGTTTCATTAAAAGATGGTCAAAAGAATTTAATGACCCATTCTTTACCAAAAGTCTTTACATATCACTTGTAAGACCAATTTTGGAATATGCATCAGTCTTGTGGAATCCACAATACAACTGCCACTCTGATAGAATTGAATCGGTTCAAAAACAATTTTTATTATTTGCTTTAAGAAACCTTCGCTGGAATCCGAATCAGAACCTACCTCCATATGAAAATCGTTTAAAACTCTTGGACATCCCTACTCTAAAAAATAGAAGAACGATGCTTAATGTAACATTTTTGATTAAATTGATAAATGGCTCTCTGAATTCTACATTTTTGCTTCAAGAAATTGATTTTAATATCCCAACCCGTCGTTCCAGATCTTTCATTCCTTTGATATTAAGTATGTGCCGTTCTAATTACGCGCAGAATTAACCTTTTCGTTGTATTTGTAGCGATTTTAATAGCCTGTATTCTGTCTTTGACCTGTCAGATTCACTTAATAAAACTAAAACTTTTATTTTAAATGCACTTGATCTCACTTAAGCCTTTGTTGCTCTTTGAGTTTTTGGACCGCTTAGGGTCTAACGAAATGACAGGGTTGGCATACTCCACATAGATCGGCATTGTCGATTTTTTGAAAGTGTTGTATTTTTGTTGTATTTTATATTTATATTTCAGCAGAATTTTGTTTTTTACTGTATATTGTATACAAATAAAACAAAATTTTTAGCTGAATTCACATTCGTTTCGTTACTGTTTACTTAACTGTTCTATTTGTATTTCATTTTTTATATTTCGTATAAAAAAATAAAATACTAAAATTAATATTTGTAATCTTTGTCGCATAAATTAACTGTTTGGATTGTTTTGTCTTTGTATTTTTTTTAAGTCTAATATCGTAAAGTAGAGAAAAATTATATTTGATCAAATTCATATTCGTCGCATGAATTCTGATGCTTCATAATATTTTCTTTTAATTCTATTGTTTATTATCACGTTAATCTTATATTATGTTATGTTTGGAAGAATTCTCTCTTGCATTCATAACCTAATTCGCGTTTTATTAATATGCGTTTTATCAGCTGATGATTTCAATCTGTAGCTGAAACGCGATCGGTTACACAGCGTAATATGGATTACGGCTGTTCGGTCACCAAATCCGTGCGTCATGCGGATGTGCCCCTCGGTCGGTTGGGCGACTTAGTGGAACCGTTGGGATTCGTCGTTAAAAAAAAAAACATTATTTGTATTGCAGACCAAAAGACCGTCTCCTGCATTTTACCGTTCGGGACTGTACATCCCCCCTCTAAATACTTTCCTTAACTTTTTATTTCCACAACTTTGAATCCGGGTTTCGAACCAACGCCTCCGGAGTTTGGAGTGCGCGCTAAATGCTCAACAAGTTGGTCTATTACACCGTTCCACACTAAAAAACGCACATGATCGGGAAATTTCCAATTTTTTGAGAAATATGCAAAATGCATAAATGCAATTTAAACGGTTTTAAGAATTGATCTACACTGAGGGGAAAATGTTTTAAAATTAAACGAAAATGTTTTAAAATTGAGCCATTTGTTTTGAAAATTGAGCTTTGTATAGATTTGTTAAATTTTAAAACACGTGTGCTAAAAAAGGCCCTAAAACTACTTTAATTTTTTTAAACATACTATGACTTTTTGAAATAGAAAAGAACAACAGTATTATCAATTTCAAACGACTAACGAAAGAGCAAGACGATTGAAATTGAAAACATTTGTTTTAAAAATTAAAACATAAACAGAAAAAACTATGTTTTTATACGCCAATTAAAAAAAATTGGTTATAATGGACGGTGACGAGAAGCATCAAATGTGTGAAAATCAAGGAAAGCAGATAATAGATATTTACAACACCACCTTACTGTTTGACCAACAACTCATCAAACTGTTAGTTATCAAAAATATTTTTTTTTTAAACGCGACAGAAAAAGAAAAATTTTAAGTTAAATGTAAATATAAAACAGCTGTTCATGAGAACGTGCCGGACATAGCATTTGTTATATATTAGATATTTACGTAAGCAACTTACAGTTTGACAACCAGGAGCTTGTCAAACTTTTGTCAAACATACAAAAACATGAAAACTCAAAAATAACAGTAAAATTCAAAACTACCTGTAGTTGGCGCCGACCAGTTTAAAACTTTGCTAAATACAGAAAAAAAGCATTAATTAATTTTCTTAATAAAGGAATAAGCATTATAACTGACTCTACATTTCTTACTTGACGCCACGCCCCGTCACCGTCACGTCAACGTCCATCAGAATCATTCCATTAGGGAAAACCAGAATTTACATCTCAAACTAATAGTACTACTGAGATCAAGTTTGAGACTCAGCCATATCGGACAAAAACTAGACAGGGTTTCCATATATGGACTTTTGACATGGTCAAAATGGGTAATATTGTGTGGGGTGTTTCAGCTTCGGCCTAGCCGAAAATAGTTCACTCTAGTTTGAATTATTTCAAATTTTTACGGAAACAAAATTAAAGTGGAACCGCACCAGAACCAATTTGAAATACATATATCGTACCAAAGTGGGAATGGAGCAATCAGGAGAAACGGTGGACGAAACTGAACCAAATCGGAAATGAACTGAAACAGCTTGGAAAAAGAACAAACTTGAAAGAAAATGAGAATAATGAACACAATAATCGAACAGTTGTTGTATATTATAATATAATGATGGCATTCAAAGTAAAAATACTCGTGGTTGACAAAACGACCGATGAATGATTGACTCATCAACATATAGTCGATTTTGACCCACAAAAAAAGCTGCGCTGAACAACGAAAATAGTAAACTCACCCCTGCTTGGAATGAAACAATAAATATTTTAAATTTCAAGTATTTATTTTATATTAATTATAAATAATGTTAACTAAGAATAGTCGAGGTTAAACTTTTGGATTCAGAGTTTACATATAAAATATAAAAATATGCTCGGTATTTTATTTGGTCAAACCATTTTCGATTCAGGTGATCTCTCCGGTCAGGTGTCGACGGCTGACTTTGGATAACAATTGAATGATTGAAATTCCATTGGGTCTAAGTGAACAAATTTTAATAAGATATATGTGTACAAACTAGACATAGTTGGTTACTATAATACAAATAAATAGTATTTAACAATTAAATCTGAGATTTTTTCACATTTCAAACGCTGGGAGCCGCGAAGTAACAAATATTTATGTTTTTGTATTCTGACAGTGGTTCTGTGAGTATTAGGATGGTTTTTTTTGTATGAAGAAAGAGTTTTGTCTTTAAAGTTAATTTTAAATGATATCCTTAAAAAATTTATTTTTAAGGACCTTTTCAATTTATGTTCTAATAGTTACAATTCTAATGTGTTTTGCCCTTCTAAACGCAATGGCGTTTCCAGTTTTGCCCTAAAAAATCATTTTCAAACGATATTCTTAAAAACTTAATTTTATCAGACATTGTCCTAAAAATTAATTTTTTAAATAAAACATAAATTGGAAAAGATCCTTAAAAATAAAATTTTTTAAGGATATCATTTGAAAATTAATTTTTAGGACAAAACTGGATACGCCATTGTGTTTAGAAGGCAAAATACATAAGAATTATATTTAAATATTAATTTGGAATAAAAGAGAGTAAAAAACAAGTTTTTTAAAATAAAACCCTTTAACCGACTAAAAGCAGAAAATAAATTCCCTTTAAATTAATTCCCGCAACTTCGATTTAAAATTAAGATTTTGAAGAGGCCAAAAAACCCTTAATCCCCACCCCCCTCCCCTTTATCCCTACACCCCCATCAAAGGGTGTAAAATTTTATGTTGTCAATAAGAACTCAATAAGAACCCGTTCATCATTGTGGCTCGAAGGAATCGGAAGTTATGCCATGTTTAAGAAAAAGGGGTTTGAGTCCCCCCACGGCCCCCTACACCTCTGATGGACCACAAAATTTAATAGAATGCATTGTCACCGGAGTTCTATCAGTGTTCCAAATTCTCTATCTCATGTGGAAGTGTATGAAAAAGCTCGCCGCAGATTTGAGGATATATATACCGACATTATATATATACAGTCAATCCAAAGCAAGTTAATATAAGGGTTATTCAATTTTCAGGACAAAACTGAAAACGACATTGTGTTTAGGAGGCATAAGGAGGCATAAGACTTAAGTATTTTTAATTGATATTATTCAAAGTGTGCATTATGCGACGATTAATTGTAAAATCACGCTAACTTTAGGTGTGCTGCGGCATCCCTAAATATCAATATTTTGTTCTGAAATAAGCTTACTCTTATAGTAAAAAGGAACAAAACAAGGGGGCGTAATCATTGATCAGGAACATTTTTTTTCCTAAGAACCACCCTAGTGAGTATACATATTACATTTACACTTCATTAATTAAAACTCACGCAGAAGTCTTGAGTTGTACTTTTCATACAAGTGATTTTCAACCAAGCACTACACTGAACCAAAAATTGTTCATAATGCCAATGAACCGTGATCATACAGCCATATTCTTTGGCTACAAGGATTTTTTCATTGGCCCAATGAACAAATTAATAAAAATATTTTGCCGCTTATGAACAGATCATTGGCTGTATGAAAACGCATTCATAAACTCTGTGGCATCAGTTTATATGAAGACATTCTTAAAGCCAATGTACAATACTTTGTTTTCGATGTACAGTTTCATTAATAATGAAATTGTAAGAACACTTTCAAACAGCCCATGACCACAAACTTACACCCAATGTACAATTACATTGATTTAAATTGGCAGTTATTATACCCTACACCTCATGAGGTATTTGGTCTGATGTTTGTAACACCAAGAATGAGATGTGTCCGGTATAGAAAACTATATATATTCTTGATCAGCGTCACTTCCTGAATTTATTTAGCCCTATCAGTCTGTCCTTCTGTCCGTTTATCCTTTTTAGGCCCTAGAAGGATATGGTATTGCAAATGGGCGGAATCGGTCGACTGCCACGCCTACCTCCATGTCTGTCCGTCTGTCCGTCCTTTTTTCTTGTAAACACGATTGCAGGAGCTAGAAAAAAGCTAGGGATCACAAATTTTGGATTTAACCTTTTTAGGCCCTAGAAGGAGTTGGTATTGCAAATGGGTGAATCGTTTTGATTCACTAAAAGAACGAATTATTTTTCGCATTGCTGAAGATTTACATATGACGATGTTCGAAACTGCTGTGTACTCTGGCAAACTGATTTTTTGGCTTTTTATTGTACTCCTTTTTTCAAAAATGATTTCTTGGAAAAACATAAGCTTGATCGCGTAAATAATAAAGTATTTATTTTCAGCTCGAAAATAAACAATGGCAATGTTGATGCTAAGGCCGTAGATCAATGATTAGAGCAACCGTGAGTCCGGGGCAAAAACAAAAATTTCCCGCACAGCATTACATCTTGTCAAACAATGGCAAACATGCCGTGAAGATATTTCACTTGTCGATCGGAAGCGGCAGTAAACTGTAGTGCCGCTGTAACCACAGAATCGATTTCGTGTCTTTGAAAGACAGAGCAGAAGTCGTCTCTGTAAGAAGTTGCAAGTAGAAGTTCGGCCAAGATCTCTCGAGGGTCAAAGTGCCAAATTTTTATTTTTAATTTTTGAATGATGTAGCAGTGGCCCCTCAGACCAACATTGTGTTATTTTTTATTTTTTTTAAAATAAGATATTATTTATTTTGTACTTAGGCCAAACGGTCCCTCAACCCTTTAATTGATATACATCAGACTTAACGCCAGAAGGGACTTATACGACTACAAACGTATATGCGCAACAAACAATAGTCAACCCAATGCATTTCTTTCGTTTTTTCTTAGATCGGAATACGAACGAAAGAAACACGGCTATTGAAAATGTTTGGATTACCTTTTGTTTTTCTAAGAATGTAAGTTCAGCCGCTTCTCTTCCGCGCGTACTTTTCGATGTCATCTTTTAATTGGCTTCAACCATACTCCACGGTAAATCAACGAGTAGCAACCATTATTACGACATCTAACACTAATAAAAAAAAGAAAATTAAAATACAAAATAGACCATAATAGTTACACTAAAAGAAAAAACTCGTTTTAAAATTAAATTTTTTTGTTTTAATTTGCATTTCAAAACATAGTTTTTTCTGCAGTACATTTATGTTTTCATTTTTAAAACAAATGTTTTCAATTTCAATTATCTTGCTCTTTCGTTAGTCGTTTGAAAATGATAGTACTGTTCTTTTCTATTTCAAAAAAATCAAAGTATAGTTTTAGGGAGTGTTTTAAAAAAATGCAAGTACAAAATATGTATATATTCATACTCTGTTAAATAATGTAAACAATAGACGAACCAGTTGTGCATTTAGCGCGCCCTCCGAACTCCGGAGGCGTGGGTTCGAAACCAGGTCTCGAATTTGTGAAAATAAAAAATTAAAGTAAATAAATTAATAGAAAACATTTTTTAAATTGAACAAATCTGTACAAAGCCCTATTTCAATTTTAAAAAATGTCCGTTTAATTTTAAAACATTTTCCTCCCAGTGAAGGAAATTTGTGGTAGGATTGATCTATATTTCATTAATTTCCTATTAAACATTTTTTGGGAACATTTAATTTTGACTTATTGAAGCGAAACCGTTGAGAAAGTGTTGACAGCCAATTTTTTTCCATTTCCAGATAAAACTTTATAGCTTTATGCCAAAAAAAAACCACAACCGATTTGTTTAACTTGCTATTTTATACACATTAAAAGTTTAACATTATAAAAATTATACTCGTTATTCAAATAATCATAGGTGGGCATCGGTAACCAAAAAATTAGCTTTCGTTAAACTAGAAATCGTTGAGGAGCTAATTTGTTAATCCTCTAAAAAAGTCAAAAAAGTTGAGGTTTATCGTCAAAGGTAACTTTATCAATAGAAACAAAAACTGATATTTTATCGAAAAAATGCATGTTTATTTTTTTTATAAACTAATAAAAATTACAGAAATTAAATATTAAAATATTTAAAAATCAAACTGTAAAAATCATATACATTTCCAATTCATCAACACAGTTACATATAGTCAAAGCTGAATTTACAGTTGAAGGGGTGGATGATGGTATGTAACATAAGAATTATTTCGAGTAAATCAGTTATTGGTGACATATCGTCTTTGTCGCTTCTGAATCTTCGAAACTTTAATCAATACTTATATTTATTTGGGGCAGTCGCCCCTCTTGACGGTCAAAATTCAAACAATGTTTTAATTTTGGGGGGCTGACTGTTGGGATCAGCAGCCACAAATGAATAATTTTTGTTTTTTCTGGCCAAAACCGAATTAGCCGAAATTTTTCTTCTTTTTTTTTTGGCCGAAACCAAAATGGCCCAAAATTATTATCTTCAAAATTTTTATCCGAAACCAAAAAAAAAAAACAAGAAAACAATATTATAATCGTTTCAGTATGCTGAAATCGTTCATTTTAAGTTCAGATCAGGGATTAGTTGAATTTAGAAGCAAACTATCTGGAAGTGTTAAATAAAAATGCAGATTAGAAACTATCAATACTTGTATTTGGGCTCCTTCAATTCTGTGCTAAGTAGAGATTACCACTTACATTTTCAATTAAATACGCTTTATTTTGTAAATATCTTAGTTCAATTAGCAGAATAGATTCTACAGCCACTCGTTGGTTTTCGCTTTATCCGGCATGTGGGATGAATGGCATCACTGCATTAATATGGATTGAAAAATGTTTGATAAGATATCTGAGCTGCAACTATTTACTTAAAAACACTGAACTACAGAGATTTGAGGGTTGATCTTGTATAAATAAACTCCGCTGTCAAACGGCGGAGAGGCAGCCGGACATCGCTATATCGACTCAGGAGGATGCAGTTCAAGAATATATATATAATTTTACCGAACAAACGGTGTGACAAAAGCAATATATCCTTGGACAGTAGTATGCGTGGTATAAAAAGGGTTATAGAAAGCCGATTACATTTTAGAAATCAGTGGACCTAAAATACATTTCGAAACTTAGTTTCAATTACTTTAGAATACTCCTTCGATTTTTTTCCAAAGCTTAAATAGATACAAGTCACTGTGCGATGGCGTCCTCAGTTTTTCTGCAGCACGTCATTATTTTTTTTTCAACTTATGCTGTTATGAAACAAGTGAGTAAGTTTTAGTCGGGCGAGCCGACTTATATCTACCCTACACCTACTGGGCCATATAAAATTTTGAAAATGCGATATCAAATTCGAAATCAGCGACCCCAAAAACCCCCTATACAAAATTTCACACTGTTTTGACGAAATCTTAAAATTACTGTAAAACACGATTTTCACTTATATGGGAGGTAGGCGTGGCAGTCGACCGATTCCGCCCATTTGCAATACCAACTCCTTCTAGGGCCTAAAAAGGATAAATCCAAAATTTGGAATCCCCAACTTTCTTTTAGCTCCTGCAATTGTGTTTACAAGAAAAGAGGACGGTCAGACGGATAAGGCTGAATCAACTCAGGAGGTGACGCTGATCAAGAATGTATATACTTTAAAATACATATATTTTGATGCAGCTGCTCCTAAAAAACCTAAAATAATTGTGCAAAAGCTCTCTTAAATTTTTTGAATATTTATAAAAATTAATATTTTATTTTCTGGACGAATCCGAAACACGGCCGAAACAGCCTAAAAGCTGAAAAACCAAAATTCGGTCGGTCTCTGATTTTTTTAGATCTAAATTAATTTTAAAAAATTTGGTTTGGGATGTACCCTAAATAAAACGTTATCCGGTCGGCCCCAATTTGTGTTGGAAGTATTTTAGGGCAAAAAGAAAATTAGTACGTGCAGCAGTTTGAAACCGAACTAAAAAAAATTTTCTATTTTGACCAAAAAAGGGGCAAATTGTCACACAGTGGGGCAAAATCCAAAAATTGATAATTTTGATTTTTGACCAGTATGTTTGTGATTACGAAACCTTTTTTTTATTTATTTTATTTTTGCACCGTTTCCGTAGTAGGCCCTTTGAATCATTTTTTGAAGGGCCCATACACTCCTCCCTTAATCCATGGCAATTTTTCGGTACAACATTTTTTCTTTCGCCAATTTGCAAACAACTGATTCCCTCTTTTCCGAATTAAATGTACTCATAATATTCGGGACAGTCCTTATATTCATTCTTCTCACAGACATTGTTTTGAAAACTTTTATCGCTTTTATCACAGTTAAAAGCAATTGTAGCATAGAACAAAAATTACCGATACCTGAATCCGGGTCTTTTATCCTGTTTGTATCCATTACTAGGTATGTTGGTGCTGCAACTAATATTGTATGCCACATAGCACACATACATATCTTCATTACAATAGCATATGATGGTACCAAGTCAAGTATTGGGGGCAGCATCCTTAAAAAAGTATATAAATTAAGAAATCAAATATACTAAGATATGCGTAAGTATAAATGTTCACTTACATTTTTGATGTTTTCTTTCAGAAACCTTAAATACATTTTTTTCCAGCTACATACTGGTTTGGAAAAACCAAAAAAATCACGATTTTCACAGAACAAATCCATTATCTCTGTATAAACATAAAAGAGACGCGTTGGTGGTTTAAGAACAAGTGACGCTCCGGTTGCCCAAAGCCTTTATTTAAAACATTATAAAAACTACTTAAATACATGATACGTACGAAGTACGCATCTTGTGTATACATTATTATCTATGTAAAGATAGCATGCAACGGAATTTCACACCATCTGCATGCCATCAATAAAAGACGGTAATTACTATATAGAAAGAAGGACCGTCCTAAAAACTGGCACTATCAGTGGCCGAGCGGTAATTAATCTCTTCATAGAAGGAACGACCGTCGTATCATCTTACAACTATCAGTGGCCAAGCGGAATTCTAATCAGTTCGAAAAAGGTGGGGGGACTCGAACCTTTTTTTTTTAAACATGGCATAACTTCCAATTCCTTCAAGCTACATTGATGAAATTTGGTAGGTAAGTTCTTATTGACAAAATGAAATTTTGTACCCTTCGGAAAGGGGGATGTGGGGGCAAAGGGAAGCGGGATGGAGCCAATTTAAAGTTCTAACTTTCGTGTTTTTTAAGCTACAGGGCTGAAATGTTGTATTTAGGTTCGCATTCGGGAAAAAGAGTAAAAAAGGGGAAAAATTTAAAAAAATTTTAAATCGAAATTGCGGAAATTAATTTAAAGGAAATTTATTTTCTGCTTTTTAGTCGGTTAAAGGGTTTTACATAAAAAAAAATGTCTGCAAATTATCTTCCTAATCAGTTAAGTCATTTACATACATTTTTTTGAAAGATTAACATTACTCAATGCCTTAAGTAAATATTTAATATCATATCATATACATTATTGCCTCCAGCATGTTTTTGTCATGGTTGGAATCTAATCATAATATGATCTCTGAAATCATAATATGGTCTCTATAATCATTAAAATATAATTTACATGATTACCCCAACCAACTATGGTCTTTATAATCATAGTATTATTGTAGCAAGTAAATATGATCGCTGCAATCATGCTCCAACCATATTTTTTCTCTGCGTGTATGGGGCAAATATCGATAAAATCTGAATGGAATAAAGGGCCTGACACCGCCCAATTCAATTCAATATTTCAAAATGCTATAACTTGGATCCTATTAAATATTTTTCAACGAACCTTGCCACATGGTTTTATGGTTTCATCTCAAAGCTGAATGTCAGAAATGGACGTAATGGGAAAAAGGGGCATGGCACCATCCCTTATTATATTTTCTTTTGTTGTACTATAAAAGAATTAATTTTTTATTGTACTAATTGTGACTTGAATAAATATCAAATGGAAATTATCTATAACTATCGAAAAATTCTCGATAGAATATCGAAATACTCGATAAAACATCGAAACACCCGATAAATTATCGATAAAATACCGAAAAATGTTCGATTAAATTACCAACAAATGATCTAAGAATTTATCGTATTTTTACAATACATTTATGCATCAAGAACTTAAACAAATATATATGAATATGAAGAAACATTCCTATATATGAATTTAATCAAACTGTTGGAATATATCCAACAACAACAATGAACAAGCAAACGGTAAACCAATAATAACAGACATGCGCGATGGTAAAGGGGCAATTCCCACTTGGATCAATTGAGCAAAGGTCAACTGTTTTCATTTGAATGCATTTGTGAACGATTACGAAGCGACAAAAGCATGAAAGTTCTCTAATACAAATTTCTTTGAGCGTCGCTCAATTGATCATAGTGCGATTACCCCCAATTAAAGCAAAGCCAACCACATTCGGCAAATCACGCTCAAACAACCACACAATTAATATCAGTTCATTGAAACAAAGAATTGTTAAAAATGCTGCAGTGTCAACTTTTCCAAATTCGGCAATTGTCAATTCAATTTCCAAATTTCACTTGAGAATTTCTGAATTATCTACCCCCGGCTGTCAAAAGCGTCGTTAGACCCTTTGTTTCACGATTCTTTGAGCAGGCTATTTTCGAAATGCAAAATTAAATCGTTAAATACCTATAAATGAAATACAGTATCTAAACCTTTACTGAAGATCTAAACGCTGATTACGATGATATTGTTTTCATCCATTTAAATACAATTTACAATCATTTCAGTTTTCATTATTTTAGAATTTTTCAAAATGTTTACGTTTATTTATTCTTATAGTTGTTGACGCAATAAATTATAAAAAAAAAAATCAAAACATCAAAGACCACTTTTGAGATCAAAGGAGTTGTCTATTAAAAAATTCGATAACTTCGGCTGTCGGTGTCATCGGAAGCAGCTAAAATGTTTTGAAATCGTCAGCGGCGGCTTTCCGAGCGAAGAAGCCGCATCGGCTGACAGCTCCGAACTCAATTCAACTGCCACGCCTACCTCTCATACATGTGAAAACCCGTGTTTTGTAACGTATGTAATCCAATTTTTCTGAAATAGTACTAAAAGGGGGCTCAAATTTTAAAATTCAATCTGGCGACCAAAATATCAACCGAATTATTATGAAACTTGTTATATGAGACTTTTTGCCCAGTAGAAGTAGGTGTAGGTCGACTTTGCCCGACTGAAACTTACCCAATTGTCTTATATATCATTCATTTATATAGTTTTAGCTCCATAAAAATATTATATACGAGCATCGAGCATAAGTAAACATTTAGCGAACGGAAAATATATTTAACCAAACATGTGAGACCTACCTAGGATATACTGACAGACAATGCGGCTAGATCGACCGCGGAGTGATTCCGCTCAAGAATATACATACTTTTCAATGTCTTCACGGCGTGACAACAACAATATGAGGTACATTGTCCCTCAGTGGAAAAGTTTGGTATAATTCTGACAAAATATACTTTGATAAGCAAAACTAAAGAATATTTCACACAAGAAAAACAATATATTTTTAAAAATATACCTAAATTCTAAACTAAACAAATAACAAAATTAAGATATTTTTCTTACATTTCTAACTACAACTTAAACAAATTTCTGACAAGTATGGTAAAATCGAAATGTAACAAAAAATCACATTAAATATGAACGAAAAATACAAAAATATGCATGAAAAATTCTTGGATTGCAACCCGTCAAACCCGTTTTTTTAAATTTTTACTTCTGCAAGATCACAAAAAATGTACATAAGTACATTTAAAATAAATGAGGTAATATTTTTTAAAATGTAATTTTTGTAAAATAAAATACTTATAAGAGCAAAACCAAGCCAAAACGGCCATAACTCAAATGTGATTTCCCTGATTTGCTTCAAATTTTGTGAGTCAATAGAGCATCATGACAATGAACAAACACAAAATATGAGATTTTTTCAGTCCCATATTTTTTGGATTGTACAGAAAAACCAAGATAAAAGTATCATTTACATAATAATTAATTGTTTTAAAACATTTCATTTTTCCCTATCCATTTTCAAATTGTGTTCCAATACCATATTTGTTTTTATCCGATGTTGCATTTTCAAGCACAAGCAAAAAAAAGGGTTATATTTCTTGCAGTACAGTCACTTTTGTCAATTTGAAGCATTAAAAATGGTATCGATACCAAATATTTGATCGATACCAAGTAAAATACGCGTTAGAGGTTTGGAGGACAAATTACCCGGAAATAAATAAAAGTATCGAGTATGTAGTTGCGAGTACTAGTATCGGAACAACACTATGTAGCTGTGACTTTTGGGCAAATTTTGCATATTAGATTGAGAGGGGCCACATAAAATGTGGAAAACTAACAGTTCCAATCGACATCGGATACTAAAATTATTCAAAAATAGTCGTAAATTACGATTTATTTACTAGATATTTTTAAATTTGATTATTTGCGTATAAAACCAAATGCATCTTTAAATTCTCAAAGATAAACTATCTACGTCTTTCTTGTTTTTTATTTGATTTTTGGTATTTTTACGTACAGTAATTAATTTTGCTGAGATTTATTTTAAAAATTTGAAGATAAAGGCGAAAACATGCATTTACGTACTATGAAGGCTGAAATATCCATTTAAATATGCAGTATGCATTTCATAGGTTTAATCCGATCTGCTTATGAGGATGTACGTTTTTGAAATGCATGTAAGCGTTATAATTGTAAATAACAAATAACATTAAAAATTTTACACTTACTGTTACTTAATGTAGCTGATATTCCGTTCTTGTGTGAATTTATCTCATTGTTGCTGGTGGCTTGCATATGATCAGATAATTGTTGCTGCTGACGTTGATATGGACTACTTGCCGATGAAGTTGAGCCATATCCATGCCAAAGATTTGAAAGAAGCTGTGAGCCTGAAAAAAGTAAGCCGCTGCTGCCACTGTATTGTTCATTTGTTGTTGTTTGTGAGGTAGGTGATGTCGGCGTTGATGATGAACTACAGCTGGATAGCGATTGTTTATGCCGCTGCGGCTGTTGAAATGTACTTGCTGTTCTTGTGGATTTTTCAACCTCCTTATCGGCATCATTTAAAATTTTTCGATCGTATTCGAGTTTTTTCTGTATGCGCTCATCGAGTGCCTTTCGCCATTCGGTATGCGCCGCTGCCAATGTATCCGACTGCTCATTGCCGCGTATGGATTCTAATGTGATTAGAGGCCAAGCGTCCAGTGTTTGCACTGCTTTACTATTATCCTCATCCATACCGGGTGGATTGATTTCACCCTTTGCACGTATATTGCGCAAATTTCGATCATAATTGACACGTTTAAAACGATTCGCATTATCATCGTGAACACTTTTCTTCCGTGCCATACGAAGATATCGCTTTATCGTATCGCTGACTGATTGCGAGACATCCTCGTTATCGATAGAACTCTTACGGCCCGAATGATATCCGCTACTTAATGCACTCTTTTCGGCTTCGTCATCTGTGGTTGGAGATGTGCCGCTCATTAAAACCTCCTCGCGTTTTTGTTCCTTATACTCTTCAGCAAGCCTTTTGATCTCGTGCAGCTGTATGAAAGAAGTTTGTGTGCCGCATGAATTTAGTTGCTTAGTAATTTGTAGTGCGGGTGGTGATTGCCTGATAGATTTAGTCGACGACACTAATCCAGACAAATCGAGCGTTGTTGGAGGAAGTTTTCGCACCATAGTGTGCCCAATTCGAGGTTGCTCTCTGCGGCTGGAACTCGCTTTTTTTAAGCCGAGGACATTGGTAGTTGTTGGCACGGTAGTTATACTTGAGCCCTTGCTTCTTATATTTAGATCTGGGCAGGCTACCGATTCCGGTTTTGTTATGGTTGATGAACCACCGCGGGTTCGTTGGTGTTTGTTGCCGCTCATACCGAACATTAGCAGATTCGATAGCGACGAAGAATGCTTCAGATTTGTGGAGGGTTTGATTGTTGCAGGAGTGGAATGTTTGCTTAGTATACGATGTAATTGGTTCTTTTTCAGAGTATTATAGATCTGTTTTAGCAATACTTTATTTTCCAATAAAGCCGGTGTTATACACTCGGGAGGTAATGGAATTGTGCCGCTTGTCGCGTTGCTACGTTGCGACAACGCACGCAAACGCTCCAATAATTGATCACTCTCGCTAAGTTCTTGAACCGCTTTTGGAGATGAATGGAATAGTGATAAAAATCCGGGTCCGCGCATTGATGCACCGCCATCAGGCGCAAACCACGATTGTCTGAGAGTACTATTGGTATGTGGCCGTTGTGCGCTTGGTGACGCGGTCTGATCTGGACGCACCGTATTCGCTCCAAGTAGTGTAGTCGTTTTGTAGCATTCGTCAAGCTTCAGATAAGTTTGCAACAAATCTATAATGTGATCGGCATTATTGGCATCCGCTTGTTCAATAGCATCTGAACTCAGGACCTGTTTTTGACCAGTATGCTGCAGCAACTGCTTTAGTCGACGTTTAGAGTTGCGTGTTGCTCCTGGATATGATGACTTTCGACGCCACAGTATGAATCGAGGCTCGTTAGCGCATACCAGCTGAAAATGTGACTCGATCTTTGGTATGTCCTCCTTTCGATTATGTGCATTATCCGGAATTAATTTCCGGTCCGCATCAGTCATATATTTCCACGTTTTTCGTGTTAACAGCCAACGTTCGCGCTTCTTTTCTTTTTCTTTTATAGTAGGTCGCCGGCGAATTTGCGTCGGTGATGCTGTAACTGTTATTCCTGTATTGTGGCTAGCAGAAACAGCACCATCACGCTTGGGTTTGTAATCAGTTTTCGATTTAGTAACTGCAGTCGGAGAAATTACGCTGATGTTGCCGGTGGCTGCTTCATCACAGCGGTTTAATTCGGCCAATGCATCTTCAAGGGGTCCGGATCTCTTTTTCACCACTTGTACTGGACGTCTCAATGTAGCTCCACTTGTTTGGGTTTGTTGAATGCCGTCTTTAGAATCCATTATAGTGTGTGTTCGTAAGCATTTGACTATATTTTTAGAAACTTTTATAAATATGTAATTGTTATTAGTTAATAATATCTAGCTTTTTAAAATGTTCTAAGTCACGAAATTGGATATTGCCAATTTAGGAAATCATCATAAAATACACAAAAAAAAAATTGTGGGGACACAACGTTTGTAACGCTCATAAAAAGGAGTGGCAGCTTTGGAAAAGTATATATATTCAAGATCAGCCTTGAAAACTGAACTGTTTTAGCCATGTGCGTCGCACACTGGGGCAGATAGTACTGAAAATGTAGATAGATTCACACAGGCTGCCTACGCATGTCTTTAGTTTTTTTTGTGTTCGTCTATATACATAAGAGCATAATAATAATTTGTAGGCATTGTATGTGCCCACTGCCACGCCCACTACAACTACAACTGTAAATATTTATTGGTTTACGAAAAATGCCATAGCTCGAGCCCTGGTGGACCGATTTCGATGAGATTTGTTAATTCGGAGAGGTCCACTCGAGTACTACAACAAGAAAATTGCGGATCCAATTTGGCGCAACCAATATGGCGGCCGAAATTCCTAAATCTTATTTTATATTTACGAAACTTGGTTTAGGGGGTTTTTGAAGTTGCTGATTTCGAATTTGAAGTTATTTATGATCGGTGAATTCACGGGAAAGTTCACGGTAGGGTACTTCCACTACTGTAAGTACATGTCCTATTTAAATATATAAGTACAGTACCAAAATACCAATTTGTTTTACTTTTTCTTCCCCATTAATATTAGTTTTTAGAATTTTTATGTGTTCAGTACCCTATAGTAAAAATAATATGTGGGTACAACATTATTTCATTTCATTATGTGATATAAACACTATTCAAAGGCAGTTTTGTGTAAAAACCCTTTCAACTATCAACTCGTGCTAACTTTCGAAATATTTGTTTTTGGGAATTATGAGGTATATTCAATATCATTCGAATGATACCCACTTTAACCAGTTAATTTTTACATAATTTATAAAATGTTTTAAAAGTTTGAAAAATGGGCAAAAAACTAAAAAAAATTAAGAGAAATCCAACACGTTTCCTATTGTTGCACTAGAAAACTTACTTACAAGTTTTTAAACTCTAATTTGTTTTAAACTCTGAGTTATTGCAATTATTGCAATTATTAAAATTAAAATTTTTATTAAGCGAGGAGCATTTAAATTTAATATAATTTTTGGTTATATACTTCGATCCGCCATCTTGAACTTTGAAATTTCAACATCAAATTCGTAGTCAGCGACCTAAAAACAACCCCCCCCCCCATACCAAGCTTCAAACTATTTCCCCCTTGTATCAAGTTTTGCACTACTTTGAGCGAATGTGGGTTACAATTACGGCTTTCGATCCCGGGATCCCGGTCCATTTTCAGTCCCGAAAATCCCGGGATATTTTTTCCTAAATCCGGGGATTTTCGGGACTACATTTTAAATAAATTAATCCATAAAAAAAGTTTAATACAAGAAAAATTCAACTTTTCATCGCTCATAAAATATAAAAAAAAATCGTCTAAGTAGAAAAATAGTTTTTGACAACATTTGGACAAACCCAAAATGAATATAATATTTATTTCAGATGAAAATTGGTATTTTCAGTCTTAGCGAACGCACAAAAATGAATTACTTAATAAAAATATTTAAGTAAAACTGAAAACTGATACAAAAGTAATTTCAGAAACCTTACTTAAGCATATTTTGAATTGAATTGTGTTTTACCTAAAGAAACGGAAAGTCAAATACTAAAAATAAAAAATTCATTTTATAAATTGAAATTAATGTTTATGTTTATTTATTTACGCTAAAACTATCAGTTTTCCAATAAAACACATAAAAAAACTTTTTTTATTTTTTTAAAATACATTTTGCTTGTAAAAGTATTAAATCCAATTGCAATTTTCAGTCCCGAAAATCCCGGGATTGCTAAAAGCCTTGGGGATCGAAAGCCCTAGTTACAATGTTACAAAACACGGTTTCCACGAAAATGGGATCACTGGAGTTCGTTTAGGTTAAATAGCGATTTCTCCAAACCGGCAAAAACCGGCACTTACATATTTTGATAGCACTTAGTTAGATACCTATGTTTTTTTATTTTGAAATAAGTAATACCCGACAGTACACCGATCATAACTGTTTCTTTATGTATATGCGAAAAATATCGCTATTATTAACATATTTTAATATTTGACTTACACAATATTTGTATACATTTTCCATAAATGTCTTATTGAAAATTATTCGTAGAAATACCTGCATATGACGACTCAATTACACTTTAACACGCTTAAGAACAAAATATTACTTGAAAAATTATTTAGTTAGTAAGAAATTATATTTTTAAAACTAACGCTACCACAAACGAAAAAAAGTGAAACTTTCGAAACTCTTAATGAAGAAACAAAACCATGAAAACCTTTACTTTTTTCACGTAATGATGGGAAATTTCAAGAACTTTAAAACTGCTTGGTTATTGCAATATCTAAAATTTATTTTTTTAATTAAGCGACAAAAAGTAGGTAGTCTGCCAACGCAGTAGACGTTTGCAATTTTGCAGATATCGAGTTGAAATTGTTGTACAAAATTTTCTCGTTCAAACTAAGACCAATTTCACAAATTATCAAAATCTGCCTACAAATTTTTAGTAGGCCCCTAAGACCGAATTTTGGTGTAGCTGGTTCGATTGGAAAAGTATACAAATGGATTATAGACAAGCCATCTCTAATTAGATCAGAAAGGAGTCATGAAACCAAATTTTAATCATTTCTGGTTTGGATTGATAATGTTTTGAAAGGGGTTTCGGACAAAGTCAAAGGTTCTCGAAATATCGTCCAATTGTGTGAGTGTTTTCGTTCAAACCATTAAATATCTTTTTAAATATAAAAAATAATACAATAAAAAAATAATACAGCAAATATGTTGGTGTGATGATGGTTTGAAAATGTTTTTACATCAAAGCCAAAGCTGGGCATAGTTAATCGAGAATTTAACTTCGTTAATCCGGAAATATTTAATCAAAAATTTAACTTCGTTAAATTAAAAAGTTAATTGCGTTGAAAAGTTAACTTCGTTAAAAGTTAAATTAAATAGTTAAAAATTCTATAAAAAACAAATAAAAAAACATTTTAACTATTATTAATTATTAATTAATATATATATTTGTCCAGGTCTGTCTGTCTGTCTGTCTTTCTGTCTGTCTGTCTGTCCCTAACGCTAACCGATTCAAAATTTACAACTCCACTTAAAAAATTTTTTTAAGTTGTTAACCTTTTTTTTTTTAATGTTAGCTATTCTGGTGGTTTGTCCACACGACGCTGCGGTCGTGAGAAGGAACCAACCAGAGCCACTTACAAATATATCCACACATATATTTTTTCTTATAAATGTTAGCCGCCCTGGTGAGGTATCGAACCCACAACGCTGCGATTGTAAGTAAGATGAAGTAGCGAACTAAGCGCCTTCTCACCAGAGCCACTAATGCTCATACAATACCTTTACCTAATATCGATTAACTTCGGCAAGCTGTATGCAAAACGCTTTCATGTATATACACACACAAAAAATCATTTCACATATAAACAAAAATAGCTTCGACCTAAAGCTGCCACCTATAAGAAAAAAACACTGCCACAAGACTACCGTTGCCACCTAACACTATTTTCACCTATTACGGTGGTGTATTAGATTTTCATATTACACTTTCATAATACACTTTCCTATACACTGCATATATTCCCAGTACAACATTAAGGTCCGCACACATCAACGCGAAGTACCGCAACCGCAGCGAAACTTACTCAAAAATGTTTCTTGCAAATGCGAAAATATATTTGCTTAAGGTGAGAAATTTCATAAAAACAAATAAAAATGTGAATCATTTATAAATTAAAATTCCCGAAAAAAAATACTACAAAATGAACACCTTTCTTAGAAGTCACTAAAGAAATTGTAAAAGGGGAAATCAAAACTTAAAAAAATTTATTTCTTGGAAAGCTGATTTTTGCTACAATAAAAGATTCAGATTCGGTTTTAGTACGTCAAAATACATAATACGAAAATAAAAATTGAAAAAATCCAATGAATAAAACACTTTGCAATAAAAATTATCGACAATCGGAAATAATGTTTAGCCGTAACAGGTGAAAACATTGTTAGGTGGCAACGCTAGCCTTTTGGTAATATTATTTCCTTAAAGGTGGCAATGGTAAATCAAAGCTATATTTTTGTGTGTATATACACATTCACCATACAGCTTGATGAACTACATCGCCATTAGCTCAATTTATTTTATAGCTGGCTGTGGTCAGTTGGGTAGAGCTTCCGCTTTGTCTGCGGCAGTCTTGGGTTCAAGCCCGTCACCGGTCGTATTTTTTTTTTGAATCCATTGCTTTATATTCTTTTTTTTTTTTTTAATCTTTTTTTTTAATTCTTTTTTAATGGAACAGTTCAACTTTACACAATTACATCATCAAACAAAATTTATTTCTATTCTTTACAAAATTTAATAAAAAATTACATATTTCACAAATTTCTATAAAAAAAAATTACATTTAAATTTTGAAAACATAGAAAATATTTTTGCATCTAAAATATATTTAGTAAACATTTAATTTTTTAAAATTAGTGTGTTTTTTTCCCGTGCATGGCACGGGCAAATTTACTAGTATTCAAATGAATGCCCGCACTCACAAACCCTTTTTCCTATCGGAAAAAGCAAACTATGCCCGCACTATGCAAAGCTGGGCATAGTTAATCGAGAATTTAACTTCGCTAATCCGGAAATAGTTAATCAAAAATTTAGCTTCGTTAAATTAAAAAGTTATTTGAGTTGAAAAGTTAACTTCGTTAAAAGTTAAATTAAAAAATTTTTTTTTCTAAAAAACGCATAAAAAACAAATTAACTATATACAATAGAATGCCTGCACTCACAGACCCTTTTTCGATAGATTTCAGCCCTCTATATGCAAATTTAACTTAAAAAATGAAAACTTTGTAAAAATTTTACAAAACGAATTTGCCGACGCGTTTTTTTTTATTGTCACTACGCACCCAGAGTTCCAAATTGATGGGAAAATGTAGGCGGCGGCTAAACAGTTTCGCGCCGACCATAATCGGCTTCAATCGACGTGTGAACAAAGCGATGTCAATATCGGTTGAGCCGACACAATCGACTCAATATTTCGCCGCCGACCAAGCCGATGATTTGACGGCGGGCTAGGCACGCCGTCTCGACTTGGAACTTTAAATTTTTGTCAACAACACGAATGAGTTCTGCGTTTACAAATTTTCAACAGTGTGGCTAGGTAGATTATTAAAAATAGTATCAATTCTTAATTTCTACCTTTTTTTTTTACATTCAATAATAAAAACAAATTTTTCGGTTCAAAGTTAACTAATGCTAGTTAATCGAAGAAATGTAACTTAACTAAATGAAAAAGTTAATGGTTTTCGAAATTAACTGAAACGTTAAAAGTCAATCAAAAATGTAACTTCGTTAATTAACTATTAACGAATTAACTAGTTAATGCCCAGCTTTGATCAAAGCCTTTCTCGAATGTTAAACGTTTGAAAATGATTTGAAAATAATTTAAAAAAAATGTCTTCTCACCCAAAAGGAGAGCTTATTCTCGATTTGAAAAAAAAACAAGTTAGTAAGTTTCAGTCGGGCAAGCCGACTTATATATACCCTACACCTACTGGGCCATATTGGTTCCGCCATTTTGAATTTTGAAATTCCGTCATCAAATTCGAAATCAGCGACCCCGAAAACCTCACTATACAAAATTTCATACTGTTTTGATGAAATTTCTAAATTCCGGCCGCCATATTGGTTCCGCCATTTTGAATTTCGAAATTCCGACATCAAATTCGAAATCAGCGACCCCGAAAACCTCACTATACAAAATTTCACACTGTTTTGATGAAATCTTAAAATTTCGGTAAAAATACGATTTTCACTTATATGGGAGGTAGGCGTGGCAGTCGACCGATTTCACCCATTTTCAATACCAACTCCTTCTAGGGCCTAAAAGGGATAAATCCAAAATTTGGGATCCCTAGCTTTCTTCTAGCTCCTGCAATCGTGTTTTTAATTTTTAACATTTTGTACCCAAATTAGCAAAAAAAGCTCCAGCGAAAAATGGAATACTGAAGTCAATTTTAACCGGATTGCAACCAATTTGGGCTCGTTGAAACAGGAATTCGATGTATTTTTTATAAAATTATTTGTAATAAAATTATAAAGGTGTATGAAAAAAATTCCTAAATCGAAAAAAACCGTTAAAAAAAGGTCAAAAAATGGTGTCTGAGCGATGTTTTCAGTAATAACTTCTGTGTTTTTCGCCATATAAATCAATTATACACTGATTAAAGCGTCTGTATCTCTTCTTTTTAACATGCTATAGCTTGTGCATATCGAGCTCACGCTTCCAAAGTTATCTTTATACCCCCACACTCACTCTGGCAGGGTATACTAACTTTGTCACAACGTTTGTAACGCTCATAAGGAGGCGTGTCCGGTATGGAAAAGTATATATATTCTTGATCAGCATCACCGCCGGAGTCAATTTAGCGATGTCCGTCTGTATGTCCGTCTGTCCGTCCGCACGATAGCGGTCGCAGTTTTGGAGATATCGACTTGAAACTTTGGGTACATGTTTTTCTCGTGAATACTGAGATCAAGTTCGAGAATCAGCCCAATCGGATAAAAACTGGGCGTGGCTCCCATACACCGAAAAAAAAGGTAAAAATTCTTTTTTATTGTTGTATTCGATTGGAAATGTTTAGAAACGTATTTTTGACATGGTCCGAGGTTCCAAAGCCACATATATAAGGGTCTAAATGGGGTCTTGAGACCATTTTTTTTTGGGGGATTTGATTGAAAATTTTTAGAAACGGATTTTGGACATGGTTAGGCCTCCAAAACCACCTATAATTGGCTCAAAATAGGCTCTTGAGACCACATTTTTTTATGCTCGAGGTACTTCTTCCTACTGTGTGGGGGTATTTCAGCTTCTGTATAGCCGAAGATAGTCCACTCTCTAGTTAAAAATAGGGTAACACCGACAAAAATTGGTTTTTATCTTCTAACTTCAGATTTTGGGGGTGTAATCAAAATTTCTGGTACGCAGATGTCATTTTCTTGGACATACCTACAACGTGTAATAGGTGGCGTCCCAAGTTCTGGGCGACTGTAACGCAGTGTTATGTACATGAAGGCCGATAGCCTTAGTTGCTAGTTGCCCAGTTATAAGTAATATAATTATTAATAATTATATTTCTCAAAATAAATAAATAAAATTATGTACATGAGAAAAATGCAAAATGTATAAATGCGGTTTTAAAAATTGATGCAGAAAAAGTGAGAGACACGGGTATTCTTTTTAACAACTCTAACAGAATCTATCAGTCCCGATCATGTGCGTTACCAAAAGTGGATTTTTGTATAACGACGTAATGGGAAAAAATTAAGCAATTAAATCCTATTTTTAAAAAAACATTTATAAATTAAGGAACTTATTCTATCATGAATAATTCCTTTGAATTCCTGAATGGTTTAGTTTTAGCAAGGACCATAATTTTTCATTCAAAAATGTTGATAAGTTAGGTTAGGTTTGGCTGGCGGCTATAGCCTCGCATTAGCGTGGTCCGGGGGCACGTGTTCATGTTGATCTAGAATGCCCAAATTTTTTTGCGAATTTTTTCTCAAAAAATGAAACTATTTGAAGGGGATCGTGGATCTCCAGCGAAAAAAGTTAATTTTGGACCACGCTAGCCTCGCATAGACCACAATGGGTCCATAGTAGGGCTTTCAATCCCTAAGGATTTTCGCAATCCCGGGATTTTCGGGACTGAAAATTGCAATCCCGGGATCCCGGGATTTTTCGGGATTTGATATTTTCACAAGCAAAATGCATTTTAAAAAAATAAAAAAATGTTTTTTATAGGTTTTATTGCAAAACTGATAGTTTTAGCTTAAGTAAATAAACATAAACATTAATTTCCATTTATTAAAGGTACAAATTAATGAATTTTTTTATTTTCAGTGTTTGAGTTTCCGTTTCTTTAGGAAAGACACAATCCAATTCAAAATATGCTTAAATAAGGTTTCTGAAATTACTTTTGCATCAGTTTTCAGTTTTACTTAATTATTTTTATTAAGAAATTCTTTTTTATGCGTTCGCTAAGACTGAAAATAACAATTTTCTTCTGAAATAAATATAAATTTATTTTTTCTTAAAGAAAAAATTTCGAGAACAAACAATTTTATATGTAATTTTTTTTAATAAATTAAAAATTTTAAAGTTTTTTGTTTTCTAATTAACTTTTTTTTCATTTTGGGGTTGTCCAAATGTTGTCAAAAACTATTTTTATGCGTACACGATTTTTTTTATATTTTATGAGCGATGAAAAGTTGTATTTTTCTTGTATCAAACTTTTTTTATGGACTAATTCATTTAAAATGTAGTCCCGAAAATCCCGGGATTAAGGAAAAAATATCCCGGGATTTTCGGGACTAAAAATGGACCGGGATCGCGTATCCCGAAAGCCCTAGTCCATAGCAATACCAAAAAATGTTGATAAGCAGGGCTGATTTTTATATGGACGAAAAACTTGAAAATATGTATGGAATATGGGCGATAAAACAAACGAAATATGGTCGAAAAATAATAAATATCGACGATAGATTGAATTATTACTGCCACCTGTCTGTCCGTCCTCTTTTCTTGTAAACACGATTGCAGGAGCTAGAAGAAAGCTAAGGATCCCAAATCTTGGATTTTTCTTTTTTAGGGCCTAGAAGGAGTTGGTATTGCAAATGGGCGGAATCGGTCGACTGCCACGACTACCTCCCCTATAAGTGAAAATCGTGTTTTTACCGTAATTTTAAGATTTCATCAAAACAGTATGAAATTTTGCATAGTGGGGTTTTCGGGGTCGCTGATTTCGAATGTGATG
Organism: Heteromyza rotundicornis; assembly: GCA_951394025.1. Taxonomy (NCBI): domain Eukaryota; kingdom Metazoa; phylum Arthropoda; class Insecta; order Diptera; family Heleomyzidae; genus Heteromyza; species Heteromyza rotundicornis. The sequence goes on along the minus strand of OX596014.1, from coordinate 5,990,963 downwards.
TCGGAAATGAAATTTTCAAGATGGCGGAACTAATATGGCGGCCGAAATTTTAAGATTTAAGATTTCATTGAAACGGGTCGCTAATTTCGAATTTAATGTCGCATTTTTAAAATTCAAGATGGCGGATCCAATATGGCCCAGTAGGTGTTGGGTATATATATGTCGGCTTGCCCGACTGAAACTTACTCACTTGTTGTTTTTACAATTTTGGCGGTTTTTAAAACATTTCATTGAAAATGTGAAAAGTTATAAGAATTCTGTATTTTATAACTCCGTGCGACTATACTAAAGAAGGTATCACAAAACGTTTTTAGATTTTTTACTTAGTGGGAGTATTTCAAACCAAACTCCAAACCGGTTTTTTTGAAAACAACAAGTCCGTTTCTGGTATTTTTGGCCACACTCGTTACACTGTGCGGTGTTGCTACAATAAAAGACTCTTTTTCGAAATTATTCAATTTTCTTTGATATTTAATATATATATAACTTTTTATTTATTTAAATAACTTTATTCGTAATTCCTTTTTTTTTAAACAATTTAATTAACTGTTACATTGTGAACCTTAATTATGCAACTCTGAATACGTGGTACTAGAGGAGCAACCTTGTTATTTTGACATTGTCGGCTTTGGCCATTATCTACCAAAAATGCACCTTCGGCATCGGCTTCGGTTTTTGCAAAGAATTGCTGAAGTTTTAAATCTCATCACGGACTCAAGACGCACATAAAACAAAAATATGATTAAAATTTAACTTAGTAACCACCGAATATTGAATCTCGCATCAAATTGCGTGGCATGGGATTACAGCTGCCACAAAGTACGTCCTTGGACCTTTTCTGGGTGGATTACCGAATTTGAAATATAGATTTGGAAGCTTACTACTCGCCCTGATATCTATATTAAAAGGAACTGGTGAACTGTATGAAATTTTAAATATAGTGGTAGGAGGCTCCCGGATGGGTTATGACTTTGAGAAATGTAGCCCAAATTGCTGCGGCAACATATATGAAAAGTAGTTCTGATGCTTAAACCCGGAACCGATTTTGCTAAAATTTTACATTTAAAGTTAAAAGCTTTGCAGGTGGTATTATTCATCAACTAGAGCATCCTTTTTACATTATCTAGGAGTTGGGAAGTCCTTAAAAAACAGCTACTGAGAGGGATTTATTCTTTGAAGAACTGCTTTCAAATTTTTAAAAGTAATTTTCAAAAAATTAAATTTTTCTTATGCGGGATATATTGATACCTCAAAGCACAACCAGCCTATGTCAATTTTTTCGAAACTCCAGAAAATTAAAAACAAGTTTTCAAACAGGTATGTTTTGTATGGAAACTGATTTTTATTTCCTCATTTTGTCATAAGTCGTTCTCCCTAATTAACACTTTTTATTAATTTAACAATGGCAATGACGACAAGTTTTTATAAAATATGGATGAAAAATAAAAATGTGGAAAATATGTTTTTATGCCTGAAATTGCTAAAAAATATGGATTCAAATATTTTATATTTAAATAAATATAAAAATTAGCCCTGTTGATAAGCATCCAAGAAAATACTTCGAAAAGTAGGATATTTTTTGGAAATATAAACAGGTGTTTCATTTGATTGCGTTGGTTTCAAAAAATTAATTTGTTCGTTTTAATGAAAAAATTTAAATAAAATGGGCGAAAGGTTCCTTGATATACTCGTACATAAACTATATGAGTTATATGTATAGAAATATACAATCCGCATTGCATATACTTCTATCAATGCATGAAGGAAATTAAGGCCTAGTTTCATTACATAAACAAATTTAAGCAAAAAATAGTTCCAAACTGTTTGCAAATTTGTAGACTCAAAAAAATGCAATACAGGTTCCAGTTCCGTATATGTATTAAAATTTTCGACATAACATTCAGGTCACATTTTTAAAATGCTCTTTTTCTGACCGGAAATCCAAGATTATAAAGACCAAATGAATTCCAATCAGTATTTTATTCTATGAGTATATTTTAAAGTTATTCAAACTATTTTCTAATACTTAAAAACCTTAAGTACACAGAAAACCAAGTCGGTAAAATTAACCGAAAAAATTGGTCACGTACAACTTTTCAAAATGTATGAAAAACCTTAATTTACTAATAAATTTGCCCGTGCCATGCACGGGAAAAAAACACACTAATTTGAAAAAATTAAATGTTTACTAAATATATTTTAAATGCAAAAATGTTTTCTATGTTTTTAAAATTTAAATGTAATTTTTTTTATAGAAATTTGTGAAATATGTGAACTTTTATTAAATTTTGTAAAGAATAGGAAGAAATTTTGTTTGATGATGTAATTGTGTAAAGTTGAACTGTTACATTAAAAAAGAATTAAAAAAGAAAGATTAAAAAAAGAAAAAAGAATATCAAGCAATGGATTAAAAAAAAAATACGACCGGTGACGGGCTTGAACCCAAGACTGCCGCAGACAAAGCGGAAGCTCGACCCAACTGACCACAGGCAGCTATAAAATAATTTCAGCTAATGGCGGTTAGGTAAACCAAGCCGTATGGTGAACTCCATAATTTATATATACATATGAAAATCATTTGTGAAATATGTGAACTTTTATTAAATTTTGTAAAGAATAGAAAGAAATTTTGTTTGATGATGTAATTGTGTAAAGTTGAACTGTGACATTAAAAAAGAAAGATTAAAAAAAGAAAAAAGAATATCAAGCAATGGATTCAAAAAAAAATACGACCGGTGGCGGGCTTGAACCTATGACTGCCGCAGTCATAGGCCGAAGCTCTAACCAGCAGAAGACAGCCAGCTATAAAATAAGTTGAGCTAATGGCGATATAGTTCATCAAGCTGTATGGTGAATGTGCATATACACACAAAAATATAGCTTTGATTTACCATTGCCACCTTTAAGGAAATAATACTACCAAAAGGCTAGCGTTGCCACCTAACAATGTTTTCACCTGTTACGGCTAAACATTATTTCCGATTTGAGTGGTTTGTGTTTTTACTAAATTTCATTTTTATGCATTTTGAGTGTCAGGCTTTTTTAGTATATATTTTTTTGTATGCAATGAAAAGATCACTTGAACAAGCAATTGTCGATTATTTTTATTGCAATGCAAAGCGTTTTATTCATTGGATTTTTTCAATTTTTATTTTCGTATTATGTATTTTGACGTACTAAAACCGAATCTGAATCTTTTATTGTAGCAAGAATCAGCTTTCCGAGAAATAAATTTTTTTTAATTTTGATTTCCCCTTTTACAATTTTTGGAGTGACTTCATTTTGTAGTATTTTTTTGGGAATTTTAATTTATAAATGATTCACATTTTTATTTGTTTTTATGATTTCTCACCTTAAAGAAATATATTTTCGCATTTTCAAGAAACATTTTTGAGTAAGTTTCGCTGCGGCTGCGGTACTTCGCGTTGATGTGTGCGGACCTTAATGTTGTACTTGGAATATATGCAGTGTATAGGAAAGTGTAATATGAAAGTGTAATATGAAAATCTAATACACCACCGTAATAGGTGAAAATAGTGTTAGGTGGCAACGGTAGTCTTGTGGCAGTGTTATTTTCTTAAAGGTGTCAGCTTTAGGTCGAAGCTATATTTGTTTATATGTGAAATGATTTTTTGTGTGTGTATATACATACATGAAAGCGTTTTGCATACGGCTTGTCGAAGTTAATCGATATTAGGTAAAGGTATTGTATGAGCATTAGTGGCTCTGGTGAGAAGGCGCTTAGTTCGCTACTTCATATTACTTACAATCGCTACCTTGTGGGTTCGATACCTCACCAGGGCGGCTAACATTTATAAGAAAAAATATATATGTGAGAATATATTTGTAAGTGGCTCTGGTTCCTTCTCACAACCGCAGCGTCGTGTGGACAAACCACCAGAATGGCTAACATTAAAAAAAAAAGAAGGCTAACAACTTAAAAACATTTTTTAAGTGAAGTTGTAAATTTTGAATCGGTTAGTGTTAGGGACAGACAGACAGACCTAGACAAATATATTTATTAATTAACCATTGTTGGTAGGTTGGATTACCCGAACAAAAAATGGTTAAAATAAATCTTCAAAATTCGGCATAAAATAGTAAAAATAATCGAAAAAGTTGTTGTTGTTGTAAGTTCTTTTACCACAATTTTTGATTAAATGGGAATATTTGACAAATTTACTGAAAAATTTACAACTTAAGGCCCAATTAGTCCAGACTAGGGCTTTTGATCCCGGGATACCGTATCTCGGGATCCCGGTCCATTTTCAGTCCCGAAAATCCCGGGATATTTTTTCCTAAATCCCGGGATTTTCGGGACTACATTTTAAATAAATTAGTCCATAAAAAAAGTTTAATACAAGAAAAATACAACTTTTCATCGCTCATAAAATATAAAAAAAAATCGTCTAAGCAGAAAAATAGTTTTCGACAACATTTGGACAAACCCAAAATGAAAAAATAGAAAACTCAAAACTTAAAAATTTTGTATTTATTAAAAAAATTACGAGGAAAAAATAAATTTATATTTATTTCAGAAGAAAATTGGTATTTTCAGTCTTAGCGAACGCACAAAAATGAATTACTTAATAAAAATATTTAAGTAAAACTGAAAACTGATACAAAAGTAATTTCAGAAACCTTACTTAAGCATATTTTGAATTGAATTGTGTCTAAAAAAACGAAAACTCAAATATAAAAAAAAAATAAAATTCATTTAATAAATTGAAATTAATGTTTATGTTTATTTATTTACGCTAAAACTATCAGTTTTCCAATAAAACATATAAAAAACTTTTTTTTATTTTTTTAAAATGCATTTTGCTTGTAAAAGTATTAAATCCCGAAAAGTCCCGGGATCCCGGGATTGCAATTTTCAGTCCCGAAAATCCCGGGATTGCGAAAAGCCTTCGGGACTCCATACTCGAGTGTCTGCGAACGTAACCGCAAACGTAGAAACCTGCGCCGATTTGATTTTTTTACGAAAGTGTGTTGCCACTGTTCTACAATTTTACTCAAACTAAAAAAAACTTTTCAAATTGTTAAAATTATTTAGAAAAACAAATATAGAATCAAAATTTGTCGCAATTAAAACTATTCTGCATAAACAATTTGTTGGATATTACAAAATGCAACCCGATAAAAGTGAAATTTAGGAATTCTTCTTCTACGGATAGAGATATCCGGCAACACTTTTGGTGAAGCTTTGCTGGCAAAGTGGGTTGCCACTGTGCAACAATTTTATTCAAACTAAAATAAACAATAAAAATTGCTAAAACTATTTAGAAAAACCAATATAAAATCAAAAATTGTAGCAATTAAAACTATTCTGCATAAATAAGTGACTGAATATTACAAAATATAGCCCCAAAAAAGTGAAATGTAGGAATTGTTATTCTGCGAATAGACATATACGGCAGCACTGCTGATAAATAAACCAAAGGCACAAACAGCTGACTTCTGCGATAGCTTAGGTTTGCAGACTGTCGAGTAATCACTGAAAATGTGCGTTTACGCTGAGTTTACGAATATATGTTTACGTCTGGACTAATTAGGCCCTTAACCGTGAAAAAAATGGTGCAATAAATTTACCATCTCTCATCGGTTAAACATATCAATATTGCAGGGTTGGAGCGTTTCTAACCCTCTTTTTCGGTTAAATCTACCGACTTATTTGCACATTTTCAAAAATATTATAGTATGGGTATATTAAAAGCAATTCAATTCGATGAAATATAATATTTAATACTGAATTTTGAATTGAAAAGAATCCAAATCTCGGGATTGCGGGATTGCATTTTTAAATCCAAGGGTCTCGAAATTTGACCTCCCTAGTACCTACTTAGTTATTACGCCATTCGACTCTAAAAAAGCACATGATCGGGACTAATAGATTCTGTTAGAGGGGGTTCAAAAAGAGTACCCGTGTCTGCCCCTTTTTTCGGGATCACTTCTTAAAACCGTTTAAAGGCCTGCGCATACAGAGGCGTTTTACGTGCCGCAGGCGGTTTCGAAATTAATTTTGTCGAAAATTGTTGTTTTCATAGCAATACAATAAATAACAAACACAAAAAGCCAGTTTCAGAACCATTTCGAATCAATTTGAAAATAAACTTCTTTACTGAACCATTTCAAACAGACTTTTTGGTTGTTTCCATAGTAATATAATAAATAACAAACAAAATCTACTGCTGCGAAATCGCTGCCTGTGTGAGGCACTTTGCGTTTTCGAAGCAAGATTTTTTAAATATCGAAATGGTTCTGAAATCAGATAGCGAATATCGCCTCTCTGTGCGCATGCCTTAAATCGCATTTACGCATTTTGCACTTAACCTTTGCACATAATAATTCTTCAAAAATAAAGTTTTCATTGAATGTTAAATATACATTTGATAGAGAAAAAACATACCTTTGAAAAACATGTAAACTTTTCAATATAGGATGTAAACTCATCACGCTAGACTAGAAAAATGCAGAAATTTTTAATTTTTTTATTAATTTTTTGTACACACAGAAAAAAAAGTCGTAGTGCCAACAATTTTATACTTAATCTCTAAAACTTTTGTTGGTCATTTCATGCCCAACAACTCAACATTGTTGTATCAAAAACATAAAAGTTGTTGTCTTTTCAAGTTCTTCCGCTTTTGGTTCAACAGTTTTTCTATTTGGCGCAAATTGTGAAATTGTTAATTTAATAATCAATAAAAAGCAAAAAAAACTTTTTTTTTGCTATTACATTTTATTTATTTATGTATTTGTATTTTATATTTTCTTACTCTTTTTGTTTATAACAATTAATTTTTAATAACTTTTTATTTAATTAAAACTTCACAACTTACTTATTCCGGAATTCGAACCTGGACCTCTGGAGTTGCAGCAGTGCGATCTAAGCCCTTAGCAGTTTGAGCTATCACTAACATTATTGAATGAGCGTCTAAATGTTGTATACTCTGTACAGTCTGTTAAATCTGAATTCTGTTAAATCTAAAAATAGAACACATCATGCTATTGCGTACATATATTGGTGCATGATCGAGCGTCGCATGTCGAACGAATAATGTTCAGTCACGAAAGTGAAGTCACAGATGCAGGGTCACGTCTCTTCGACTCATGATATGAATGAATAATCAACAACGAAAACAGTTTTGATGACAGTTTTTCGCACTTGACGTAACGATAAGTTCTCAAATTCTCTCAATTTAGATTTTCAAGAATAATATTCTTATGGCAACAATTTTAACTTTGAGTTAAAAATTTTATTCTAGTTTTCAGTTTAAAAGTTTCTCAACTTTTGTGTGAAGAGCGCAGTAATTGGAAAAAGTATTTGCATTAAAGTAATTAATCTTAATACAAAGATATCATTGTTGGGGGAAATGCCTTTTCGCTACAATTTTTCAAGAGCTTGAAGTATTTGTTTTGACCGCGGTTTTTTCTCTGTGTGTAATTAAAAATTAGTAATTTCTGAATTGTTTCTAGTCTAACGAGATGAGATAACATCCTATCTTAAGACGTCGTAAAAAATGTCGAGGCTAAAAGGTGCAAACAACAGGACAAAACGGGCTAACATTTGTATGGGTCAAAAAAAATGGCAAATTTTAAAATCGTTTTAGATCCAGAAAAATACGTGAAAAAAACCATTTTGGTCCATTTCGGCGGACGAGCCTCCTATGTGGTCATAATCCCCCTTTTTTGGTGCATGTAAAACGCAGCTTCTACTGCGGAAACGGTACACAAAAAAATTAAAAATACGTTTCGAAATCACAAATATACTGGAAAAAAAACAAAATTTAAAATTTTTGGATTTTGGCACCCTTTGTTGCATGTGATAACTCAAAGCCTGCTTTTCATGTTAAAATTTGTGGTAAATTGGCTGGGTTTGCTTAGAAAAATTACAATTTTAAACGAAATTTTCTAAATTTTTTAATTTGGATTTTTGACTAGAACCAAAAAAAATTAAACAATTTCGGTTTCAGTTCCGGTTCCAAAATAAAAAAAAATTCGGTTTCGGTTGCGCTTCTCAAGTTTTCAAAATATCGGTTGCGGTTCCATAAAATATAACGGTTTCGGTTTTGGTTCCGGTTCCGGAACGGCTATCGTTACGAAAAATTCAACACCGAACCGTTCTAAAACTAAACCGAAACAGTTTCACTTTTTGAAGATGGTATGAGTTACTGGAGCATGGGTTCGAATCTCAGTCAGACCAAATTTCAATTCTTTTTTTTATTTCTCTTATCTATATATATAAAACACAGTCGCGAAATGTGTTACTCATCGCATCAGAAATCCCGATTTGGATAATTTCTTTTGTGTTGCCTTTGTCTTGGTGGTACGATTATATGTCGGTCAAGAAAACCCGAAAAATTCACCCGGCAAAGTAAGAAAATCGTGAAAATAGCCAATTCACTGCAAAGTTCTGGGCCGCCTTCATATATTTGTAAGCGAAAGACTTGTGTGCTTTCATGATCATCGTTATTAATGCAAGTACTGCCGCACACCATTGCATACTTTTTGGGGTTACCTTAATTTATTTTTCAGTTAGCATAGATCAGATCCATAGATTATACGTGGTGAGATGTTTGTTGCATACACAACACATGACACCGCGGTGAGATGTTTCTGGCACCGCCGTGGTGAAAAGATCACAGCTTCACCATTGGCTAACTGCCGTTTCATTTTTTGCTTTTCATTTGTTTTCTGTGGCTGAACAACAAAACATAGCATAGGTGCAGAGGTTTTATTACATTATAAAAGTTTTTTAGTCCCAGCAAAGCGGGTCCGACCCAGCTAGTTTTTTATATATATTTGTGCAAAAAAAACCGATCTGCATTTGCCGAATTCAATTTTGTTGCATTTTTGAGGTACTTAACTTCGATTTCAAGAAATCTACAGTTAGCGGAGCAAAAAAAAAAGAATACAAAAAGTAATGTGTTGAAAAGGAAACAAAAAATAAATTGCTCCGACTGAGATTCGAACCCACTATGCCAAAAAGTAAAACTGATTCAGTTATATTTCAGAACTGAAACCGTTTCAAATCCTAACCGAGCAGTTCATACTATATGTATGCAGTTAAAACATTGGAAAATACACACAGCGGTAGGCAAGCGTGCTGAGGGGAGCGTCTATGAATCCGAATGGTCAGGGTTCAAATCTAGGTAAGTAAACAAAAATTTAAACCATTTCTTTATTTCGTAAATAAAATATAACAATGAAATATCAATATATAATATTGCTTAAAAAATAATTTAGATTAAAAAAAATATAAATTGAAATTTAATTTAAAATTAAAATTAAAATTTTTTAGGTAATTCTAAAAATAGGCCTTTGCAATTGTATTTTCAATTCATGAATTCATAAACATTTCCGTCGCTAAACAAAAATTTTCAGTCTTGAAACAACCACATTTGCGTCTCAATTCATCAATGCACCGTTTTAATTCATTAATGGGCAGTTTAAAAAAAATTTAAACGTTTTGTTGTCAAAATCAGAACATTCAGTTTTGGCTGGAAATTGACAACGGTTCGGAATGTTTCGACAACGTTTCGTTTTGAAAAAGGCTTTTTTTTATGCATTGTTTAAGATACTTTTGACGGTTTTCTACAAAAATACAGCCGCGCATTTACATCCAATCTAATTGGTAAATTAAAAAAAAACACTTTTGCAGATTTAGTGCTACACACACACAAAAATTGACAAAATTATTGTTAATAACGGTTAACAAACAATTTTTATCGATCTGAATAAAATTTTTTGAATTTAAACAATTTTTTTTTTACAAAAAAGATATATGTTTTAAACAACAATTCGTGTATCCGTTCCAGCTATAATACTAAAACTACTGAAAGTAACTTTTTCGTGTGTAGCATGAAATGGAGCTGATTATATTCAGATTCAGGTGGCAAAAAAAATGATATGTTCGATCAATGTAAAAAGAATTACTTTTTGTTAGACTTATTTTAAATATTATTTGTTTTGTTAATGTTATATTTAATAAATATTATTTCTTTGTCGAATTATAATGAAATTAAACTTAAAATATTGTTGTAACAATTTTTTCTTTAATTTTATATTAATTATTGTATTTAATTGGAAAATCCCGAAAATCCCGAAGAAATCCTGGGATCCCGGGATTGTAATTTCAAATCCCGGGATTTCCAAAAACACTTCGGGATTGAATGCCTTAGTAAGCATACGAGAAATGACAGTAAACGTTTGAAAATTAAATCAATGTCTTGAACAGCGTTTCAAGCACATTCATGCAGATATCTAGTGTTTACATATGAAATTAAATTAGAAAATTATTTGTCTAGTTTTACAAGAAAACATTAATCCAATTTGTTAGCTTTTTCTTACATTCTTGTTCGTAAAATATCTATTTTCATTCATTTGCAGAACTTAAACAAATTGTTGTCTCGCTCTTACACGTTGGCATTATTTCTGGCATTCTTTTTGCAGCATCAGAGAGATGTTGTTGCATCAGACAGTAGATGTTGTGACAACAGATTTTCGGTTGGCCGAAAATTCTGCTGCAACAACAGATTTCATTTTCAGGATTAACGTAAACGTAAACGTAAAAGTAAATGCAGCAACGGAGTAACTGTGAAACAATTTTACTCAAACTTGTTACTTGTTAACATTTTTTAGAAAAACCAATATAAATTTAAACATTTTGAAATTTAAACAGCTGAAGTTTACGTTTACATCTTGACTAATTGGACTTTTAGAGTCGATTTGGTTCGAAAAAGAAGATTTCCTATAAATATCGATATGTAAAAGTATCATGTCAACTGTTTAGTTGAATGCAACTAAATTAGAAAAATTCTGGTGTTTATCCTTTTCGATATTTTATCGATAATTTTATAGATAGCTTGTTGATATTGTACTAATTTTGTTCCGATCTATTTCGATTTCGTTCCAGTTTCATTCCCATTTCATTACCAACATAATTTTCAACCGAAAAAAAACGGCGTCCAAACCGGTCAATATTTCTCAAAATACTCGAAAATAAAGAAATACCGTCCAAACCGAAGCAAGAAGATGAGGAATGTCAAAATTTACAATCGAAATTACTGCAGCTATCGTGCGAAGGGACAGACGCAATCCGCGAAAAGTACGTCAACAACATTCTTTCGAAATCGATTTTTTTAATGTAAATTAACAAAATAAAGCAATACTCATCTATGAGCTAAGTACTGCAGCTGAAATGGTAATGGTTCCACAGATATGGAGGATCAATTTTGTCGTAAGCTATCGTAAACTTCAAAAATACACAGAGAAAAATGTAAAAAAAACCCTTCTCCTGTAAAATTTACTTTTGGCCGCTTACGTTTATTTCTCGGATGAGGCTCGATACGTACATTTCTATACCTACCGCGCCTCCCTATGGGCGTTACAAGCGTTGTGTCGAAGTTCATATACCCTGTCAAAGTAGTGGTTGGGGGGTATAAAGGCAACAGAAAAAACCAAAATAACAAATTTTCGTATACAAAACATACAATTTTTCAAACACTCCCTCATTTGATTTCGCTGCAGCAAGAAAATTTCATGTCTCAACAATAAAAAAATAGTAAATTGGACATATTTCACTAAATATTGAGAATGACAAACTACATCACCAGTCAAAACCGGATTTCAAAATTTTTTTCTATTATGTGGGGTAATGGAAGTTAAAGATTTTACCCCGAACAAAGTCGGGGTAAAGTTTAATATATGTACTACATATATGCCGATTAGAGTGGTACTTATTTTTCGATTTTTCGAAATTGAACAAGTGCACCCTCGCAGTTTGTTCCTGTTTGGGAGAGGACCAAACTGTGAAATTTTCAGAAAAAATATGGATTTTTAGGGGGGCCTGTAAAACCCGAAAGTTTGGAAAAATGGGACCACGTAGAACAAAAAAAAAGAAATAATAAAAATGGGTTTTAGAACTAGAAAAATTCAAGAAAAAAATCATAAATGTGCATTTAGGGGGGTTGGCCCCCAAAGGGGCTGTAATGTTGTTTGGTATTTTGTTCATCTTAAGGTTCTAAAACAACAAAAAATTATTTAAAATATTATTTTTTTACAGTAGCCCCTTTTTTTGGGAGTTAGTAAGCAACTTTTTTGGTTTCTATGAAACCAAGACAAACAAAAAACAATAAAAATACTTTAAAACAAGAAAAAAAATGTTTTTAAATCAAAAATATTCGGGCCCCTCCAGTTGCCCCCAATTGCCCCCCTTTTTTAGTATGGCGCTTAGTACCCGATATGTTGCTCAAAAGGTGTTGATCTAGAGACTACAAATATGTAAATAGTTTTCATTTTTGTTAACCCTAAAATACCCAAAAAACATTAAAGGCCCTTTAGGGGCCGACCCCCCAAAATGCACATTTATGGTTTTTTTCTTGAATTTTTCTAGTTCTAAAACCCATTTTCATTATTATTTTTTTTTTGTTTTACGTGGGGACAAATTTTTCCAAACTTTCGGGCTTTACAGGCACCCCTAAAAATCCATAATTTTCTGAAAATTTCACAGTTTGGTCCTCTCCCAAACAGGAACAAACTGCGAGGGTGCACTTGTTCAATTAAGAACCACTTTAATGCCCATCGTAGTTACATGATGTATGTTATTTCCAAGACTTTTCGAGACTCGTTCCGACACAATTCGATATGGAATTTATTTTTGGTTTTTTCAAAATTTTGTTGTCTGGGTATTGGTACTTGTTGGTTAGAGATTTTAGATAATTTAGTTTCTTATTTTTTTTTATATTTTCTTACCCTTTGCAAATTATTGATGTTTTTTTTGTAACTAGTGGGTACGTTTTGTTTTTGATTGTTTTTTAATTATTGTTTTTGAAATGGGTTCATATGAATTATGAAATCAAAATATGTTCATGTTCCCTCATTTTTAAAATATTGTATTGCAAATCGCGAAAACCATTTCAACATACACACGCGGGGCTACTTCTAGAAACTGGTGTATTGATGACTCTTGTAACAAATAAGTAAAAAGATACGTTTCAATTTTGCTTTTAATTTATTTAACTACTGTATAGGCATATTAATTCCATTTAAAAATTTTAATTTTACCAAAATAGTTGTGAAACCATTGAAAATTCTAAACTTTGAAAATTAAGCGTTCACTACTTTTCAATACGAATTACCACATTTGTATTTAAATTATTTATTCCGACACAAACATCACCAAAAATAACGTATAATAATTTGGATTATAAGCAATGTAAAACACTCACTTTAATAAATATTTTAAAAAATTTACAAGATTTCAAAAAACGCTTAAAAGTAAGCGAATCGTGAAATATCCGATGTAGCAACGAAATTACACAAAATTTGTGAACAATAACCAGCAAAAAAATCAAAAATAAATAATATAGTACAAAAACAAACAAAATACAAGTAAGATTTCGAAAAAAAAATTTTCTCTTTCGCTCTTCGTTTGCGAGCAACGAACATCTTGTATCTGAAGTGGAAAACCTTATTAAAACAGAAAAATATAGAAATTTTCATTATATCTAAAATATTTTTGTGTTTTTTAAGTCGACTGCATTATATCAAATATTCTCAGACGAAAAGATGAGTACAGTTGTGAGAGAAGCTAATATTGGTGGTGAGGAGAAAAGAGACACAGAGTGAAATGTGTTGGTAGCGTTGTATATAAATACAAATAAAACTGTAAAAAATCATATTGAGCAAAAAAGTATCTATTAATAAAACTGAAAACATTAAGTCTTTTTGATTCTTGTTGTTTTAGCCTACAGGAAAATTAAGCAGTATACCCGTGGCTTTCCAAAATATCGGTGTTGCTTCAAAAGTCGCTGATGTCTTTATTACATTTCTGATTCCGGGACATAACCTCAAGTATAAAAAAATGGGACTATGTCCCATTCTAATATTTTTTTGTTGGGGGGGGGGGGGGCGGTGGGTGTTGGTGTCTGTGGTTTAGTGGGTGTTCAATAACCTATTTTTTTTAAATGGGGGTATTTCCGGCACAGAAGAGGTAGTAAAGTCAAATGAAAAACAGGTTTGTGGCACAACTCCATAAGTATTTTATGAAATTGGACTGGAACAAAATGGAATTGGAACAATTGATCGGGAATGAAAAAATCGTCGAAAAATATGAGTATGATAAAATCATATATACGAAATAACACTACTAAGCAAATTTAAAAACTAGAGAGTGGACTATCTTCGGCTATACCGAAGCTGAAATACCCCCACACAGTAGGAAGAAGTACCTCGAACATAAAAAAATGTGGCCTCAAGACCCTATTTTGAGCCAATTATAGGTGGTTTTGGAGGCCGGACCATGTCCAAAATCCGTTTCTAAAAATTTTCAATCAAATCCCCAAAAAAAAAATGGTCTCAAGACCCCATTTAGACCCTTACATATGTGGCTTCGGAACCTCGGACGGAAATACGTTTCTAAACATTTCCAATCCAACCTCGGACGGAAATACGTTTCTAAACATTTCCAATCGAATACAACAAAAAAAAAAACTTGTTGACCTTTTTTTTCGGTGTTTGGGAGCCACGCCCAGTTTTTATCCGATTTGGCTGATTCTCGAACTTGATCTCAGTATTCAAGAGAAAAACATGTACCCAAAGTTTTAGGTCGACATCTCCAACACGGCGACCGCAATCGCAGACGGACGGACGGGCCTAATCGACTCAGGAAGTGATGCTGATCAAGAAAATATATACTTTTCCATACCGGACACGCCTCCTTATGGGCGTTACAAACGTTGTGTCAAAGTTAGTATACCCTGCCACAGTCAGTGTGGGGGTATACAAATTTTGTTGACTACGGGGACAAATTTTTTTAACTTTGTTAATAACTTAACGGTATTTATATTAATTGGACGTTGATGTTTTTCAGACCGTTGTTTTTGTTACCAAATTAGCTTTTCAAACCGCTTAAGTGTAGCCTTCTAGCTACAGTAATTCAGAAGTAAGAAACCATTATTTCATAATTTCCAGTCTCCGTTCGAATCATCTTCAAGTAGGTCTTAAAGGTTTGATAGCAAATGCCGAAATTTTTCGTAACTTTATTTTACAGATCGTGGTACAATCTTAACTCGAAATAAAAGTGAGTACTATCATAGATGCAGATTTTAAAGTACGTGATTAAATGAAATATTCATTTCAGAAAAAGATAAAATTGGACCATCCGACGGGGAAAGTTCTGACTGAGAGTTGTTTGACCAGGTGAATGAATTTCTTGGACGTTACAAGGTGCACAACATCGAGTTAAATATTGAAGAGCAAGTCCGCTTGTATGTTATTAGTTGGGATACTTGTTTGTTAACTATTTTCGCAGCTTTATAGCCATGAGTATGGTCCGTAAATAGTAATGAGAAGGTAGTATTAAAAGCTGTCACAATAAATTTGTGTTGCACTCCTAGAGTGAACGAAATTGTGAGATACTAATGACGATCAAATGTCAAAAATAATTACCATGCAAGTGAAACGGATATATAATGAACATTATGAAAGAGCGAGACAACATCTTATTTAAATTAAGTAAATGAAAAAAAAAATAGATAATAAACATTATGAAAAGAATGAAAGAAAACTAATGATTGAATCCATTTCGGAGTTGTGTTGTAAAATATGCAAACTACAATATTTAGAAGCATTAAACACCTCTTGTTGCTTGCAATTCATCATAGTTTAGTCATACTTAACCTTAAAAAATAATAAATCTTTAACTGATGCAGTTTTTTTCCTTAGAAAATTTTCTACAAAATACATCTCGATAATTTGTTTTTCTCAGAGCAATAGTTCTTCCTATAATTGCAATTTTGTAAACTCTCCTCTGTTTTTCATACAAAAATTCACAAAATCAAAATTATTAAGAAGTAGTTGTAGAAAATTTTACGAGGACAAAAATAAGTGGTTCAATGCAAAATTGTGAAAATTTTGTTGCGGTTCTTGATGATAAATTAACACTATTTCTGTTGATTATATTTTTTGTACCCTAGAACTGCTTTAAATGTTATCCAATAACCTTTCTAACACTCTTAAGGACAGCTTCGTGCGTTCTAAATGCACCTTAATAAGATTTCAATAAACAAGACATTCCGAAGCTTTCAATAAATTCTCAGAATTAGTTTGCTGTCTGTGTAATGCCTCACCAAATGTTGAATTTTGATTATAAAAAAATTAATTTTGATTAAAGGGAAGAATAAATAATAAGGGTATTCATTTAAAGTGAGAAAACCCTGGAAAACGCACAGTGGTTCAGTTGTTGACAGGAACTGTCAAAAATTGTATGAGATGCGAATTCCACAAAGTTGAAAACTTTCCGCGTCATCTGCACAAATGTAGTGATGTCGAACAGTAAAAATGATTTGCTTATAGTAAAGAAATTATCAAAAGTAATAAAATGATGCTGCAAATTAAAAAAAAATATGTATAATTATATATATAAGTTTAAAAAATAACTATATGTAACACTTGTTTGCAAAAAGAAATGGGTAAATTTAATTTATAATTCTCAAAGCTTTCTATCGAGTACTTGTAAGTAGGTACTCGTTTAATTTTTAAAGAAGTATGCTCACAACACTTATTTAGTTTGCTTCAAAAATGGCGGTAAGTTAACCAATTCATAACAATTAATAAAAAAAGAAGCTCATTTCGCTTATTTTCTTCAAATATTTTAATTGATTTTCTTTTTTTTTGCTTACTTTATGCATTTTTTCACGTTAAATAGCAGCTGTCAAACAAATAAAAATGTGTATCATTTATAAATTTTGTTGAAATGAACGTAGAATCGCATTTCCAAGAAACATTTTGAGCAATCTTTTATAATCCCTACACTGAAAGAAAAAACTTTTTTTAAAATTAAACATTTTTTTATAACCCTTATATTAACTTGCTTTGGCATGATATATGACATATCATACAATGTATGATGTATGTATGATATGATATATATATATATATATATATATGATATATATATATATGATATGCCTTTTTCTTAAACATGGCATAACTTCCGATTCCTTCGAGCTACAATGATGAAATTTCGTAGGTGGGTTCTTATTGTCAAAATTTTACACCCTTTGATGGGGGGTGTGGGGATAAATGGGGATGGAGCCTTTTTAAAGTTCGGGATGGACTAACGTTCGTATTTTTTAAGCTACAGGACTAAAATGTTGTACTTAGGTTCAAATTTGGGAAAATAAAAAAAAAGGGGTGGGAAGGGGGGTTTTAAAAAAGGGGTAAACAATTTTTTTTAAAAAAGAAGAAAATAAAATAGAGTAAAAAACAAGTTTTTTAAAATATAACCCTTTAACCGACTAAAAAGCAGAAAATAAATTCCCTTTAAATTAATTTCCCCAATTTCGATTTAAAATTAAGGGTTTTTTGGCCACTTCAAAATCTGACATTAGGAACAAACCAGCCAAAAACCCTTAATTTTAAATCGAAATTGGGGAAATTAATTTAAAGGGAATTTATTTTCTGCTTTTTAGCCGGTTAAATGCTTTCAATTTCAATCGTCTTGCTCTTTCGTTAATCGTTTGAAATTGATAATACTGTTGTTCTTTTCTATTTCAAAAAATCATAGACAATTTCAAAAAATCAAAACATAGTTTTAAGGCGTTTTTTAAAAAAATTAAAAGTATGCTTTTAGTACAAAATATGTATATATATTACATATAGACTCTGTTAAATAATGTTAACAGTAGACCAACCTGTTGAGCATTTAGCGCGCCATCCAAACTCCGTAGGCGTGGGTTCGAATCCCGGTCTCGAATGTGAGAAAATAAAAAGTTAACTACATATAAATAAACAAAATAATTGCAAGCACACGTGTTTTAAAATTGAACAAATCTGTACAAAGCTCTATTTTAAAAACGAAATCGTTCAGTTTTAAAACATATTCGTTTAATTATCCCTATATATATTATAAAACTGATTGTGTGTCTGTCAGTCTGTCTGCTTGTCCGAGCATCACGGCTAAACGGCTGTACCGATTCTCTTGAAACTTTCAGGATAAATTCTATAGGTATCGACATGTAACATAGGGTATATGCGGTTGGGATTGGAGAAAGGGGCGTGGCACCTCCCATACAACACATAACTTTAATACCAGCTAATTAAGCAACGATTGAATATATTCTACTATTACTGATTTTATTGAAATTTTAAGGTAAAATTGCGTTAGTAATGGAATTTGCAATAGGACATAAGAGGTTGGATTTGGACAACGGGGCGTGGCGCCTCCCATACAACAAAAGATATAATTAAAATGTAACATAGTAACTATCGAATATTGAGTGGTCCATGCCACCAACTGCGTCCTTGAACATTTTTTGAGTGAATAATGACTGGTGGGATTACAGCTGCCACCAAGCGAGTCCTTTTGGATCAAACATGCCGGGTGGGATTACAGCAGCCACCAAGAGCGTCCTTGGACATTTTTTGGATGAACCATGCCATGTGGGATTACAGCTGCCACCAAGCGTGTCCTTGGACATATTTTGGATCAAACATGCCGGGTGGGATTACAGCTGCTGTTTCAGTTTTCTTTGTATTTGGAATATTTCTAGGGTTGGCATTCAGCTAAAAATATTACTAATATTGCAAATTTGGTATAATTTAATATTTTAAGGTTTCTTAATTACTGGGTAAGTTATTATTTGGGCTATTATTGTATAGCCCGACCGATTAATCGATTAATCGGCTTCGGTTATCGATCGAAAATTACATATTCGGCTCCTGCTTGTGAATATAACTTTAATTTTCTTAGTTTTTGTTGCGGTTTAATTATAGCGTTTATATCGGCTTCGGCGCCGGCCGAAGGATTAGGCTGATAGTTGACCTTTGGTATCGGCTTTGTTATTAAGTATATTGATCAAATAATTTATTGATTAGGATACTAGTTAAGTCAAACACTGATCTGCACAGCAACCACTTGCAATAATATCGATAATTCAACGCACAAATGTGTTAAGTGACTACGAAAATCTTATCCGTAGTTTATCAAAGTTTAAAGTTAAAACATGCTATTATTTTTAAACGCAATTTATAAACACACACAATAAAACAAATAAAGAAATTTGTTTTCTGTTTTTCTGTGTAGACCGCCACTCTCTCGCCAAGTTCTGGCAATCTTGCGAGAGTAACTTTGCCATGAAAAGCTTCTTCTTTGGGAGTCCCGCCGTTCGGAACCGGCAATAAACTGTAGGTCCACAATTATCATATACACTGGCCCATGATAATTGCATTAAGAAGCTAGGCCCAAACCCCTCGAGGGTTGTAGCGCCAATATATGCCAATATACGAAAAAGCACTCAAATTTGTATTTCTTTATCTTTTTTAAATTTATAATTTTCCTTAAATTAATTTAAAAAACAATAATATTATCATGACTATTATTATGAAAATTATGGTTTAATTGAATTTCCTTATTATTCTGACTTCTGTTGAGGAAAGGAGAACAACTTAATTTAATTTTGCTTTAAACCAAACCAAAAAGGATAGATACAAAGATGCCGCCATACCGATTATCGCTAGGATCACCATTTCAAAGAACGTTGTACAAAAGAGAATGGAAAATCACTGTCGCTATTTTACTTCATTCCGAAAAAAACGTGATCACG
This sequence comes from Heteromyza rotundicornis, assembly GCA_951394025.1. NCBI lineage: Eukaryota > Metazoa > Arthropoda > Insecta > Diptera > Heleomyzidae > Heteromyza > Heteromyza rotundicornis. The sequence goes on along the minus strand of OX596014.1, from coordinate 5,971,356 downwards.
GTAGCTGTTAAAAGAACGGTGATTAAGAAATCACGTTCACTAAGAATTCCGTTCCTGAAAAATTACCGGATCGCTCATCTCTAGTGCCAAAATACCCGACACTCCCTTACAATTTAATTTAAACAACTAAGATTTTTTGTCATGTTACCAATATTGTGCGCACTATCTGCGGACTACAAGCCAGCGTCACGAACTATTTGTGTTACTTGGGATGTAAGGAAGGAAATCTTTTTTTTTTGCATTCAAAACAAATGTTTATTCATCCGCAGCACCGCTTTCGCCTCCATTTTCCACGGAATACTCGCCGCCTGCAGTATGTTAGCTGTCCACAACATTCTCTAAACCTTCACCATGTTCCAATCTTCATCCAGCAATGAATCTTCGCCGTTAGAAGAGGGTGCAGAGACAAGTTCTGCGAAAATTTGAAATGTTCGAAGACGCAGCAAAAGAACAAAAGAAGCAGACGGATGAGGAAATAGTCGCGTTTTAGAAGGAAAAACAATCGGAATATATCAATGAACTTAAATATTTAAAGTATTCATTTGTACAATTTTGAGACAGACAGTAAATTATGTTTATGCAATTGCTTTCTTGTTACGACAACTACAGAACTGAATTAACAAGTTGTAATTACTCTTTTCTCCAAGGAGATACTTTTTTGCAATATGTTTCCAAACTCATTAGAAACTCAAGCCGTCTGCATCATATTTCGAAGCTCTTCCTATCCACACGAAAGTTCTCTTTAAAAAATCTACCGCCGTTGACGCATATCCTCCTTGGGTAAACTGTATTGAATAATGGTTTTTGAAGAATACGTAGGCGTAAATAACGAAATCAATTCATATATTTTGAATCTACCCCTCACCGTTATGATAGTGGTTATCATAACGCAAAATTTACATTAAAAAAAATTCTAATAGTTGATGGTTTTACTCAAATAGCTGCCAAATAGTCAATTTTCCTAGCACTGTCTACCGTATGTTATAGATTTATATACCTTTATATACCTGTTTTTTTTGTTAAAAATTGTTATAACCTGGTAAAAATAAAAAATTTTTTAAATATTTATTTTTCGAAAAAAATATTTTTTTAAGTTTTTTTGTCTGGCATTTAGTTGGAACATCGTAGAACACGACGAAACCGAATCTCTCTGAAAATGGGATTCAATACGAAAAGAATACATATAAACATAACAGCAACAAACTGCAAAGAATTGCCGTTTTTTAAATTTACTTTTTCATCTTTTCTGAAAAATAAATTTAAAAATTTGTATCCTCAAAAATTCATATATATGATAAGCCGTTCAATTTCATTCAACAAAAAAATGCGTACTGTAAGTTTAGTGGTGCATGATTAGAAAATTTAAAAAAAGAGCAATTACAAAAAATATTGAGGTAGGCTTTCCATTAACATATAAGTTTTGTATTTTGATAATCATAAATCCATAAATGAAATTCATTTGGGTCTAAAAAACGTCAAAACGCTATATTTCTGAAGAAAAACGGTTAGGATATCATAGAAAGAACACAATTTTGATTATTTGTTAAATCGAATGCATTTTAAAAGAGTCTTTTGTGTGGTTTTATAGCCATTTTATGAGTTTTTGTACGTAGTATTTTATTAATAACTAGCTTATACCCACAGCTTCGCTCACAAAAATTTTGTAATTTCATGTTAACGTAGAAATGTTATATGTATTATTAAAGCAACTGAAATAAAAATAGATTTTGCAAGTCATCCCTCTGCCCATTCACCTCCCAGCACCAAATCCAAAATTTTGTTTTTGCGACACCGAAAACCAAAAAAACCACAACACATGGAATTAAAATGATTTTTTTATTTTGTCCAACGGGTCGAATATGGAAATAATTGGACAAGGGGCGTAGCACCGCACATCGAAAATGTAAAAATGCAGATCTATAGCCTAATATCCAAATAGTAATGTTTTAAAAAGATTTGGTTCAAATATTGCGTGTACTCGCTGCAGCAATAACTTTTAGCCAACTTTTTTAAATTTTACGATTTTCTGCTGCAAAAAGTGGACGTAATAAATTTTTTTTAAAAGAACCGTCTAAGTTTTCAAATCTTTAGGTTCGGATATTTAGTAAGTATGATTCTTTGCTAATAATTTCGCGTTTATGCATTTCAATTTAGTTGTAAATTTTCACATTTGCTTGAATGTTTCAAGAATTTTACAAAATTACATAATGGCATTTATGTAGGTGAATGCCACTTATTTCACCTTAATCTTTGGTATCAAATCAAAGGTGAACATGTCCACTTTAAATTTCTTCCAAATCTAGGTGCCCGTAGGTGCCCCCCGCTTTTTAATTCCTAATTATGTCTCACCTTCTTCGAAAAAAAATCAAATTGATGTTTTTTCAAAAAATATTTGGTGCATAATTTTCGGATGTGTGCTCTTTTGAGACACAAAATAGTTTAATATACAAAGTTTTGCACCAACTCAAAATTTTTGCTGCCAAAAAGCACATTTCATAGTTTTATTATTAATACTGGAAACTATAACATAATTTTCGTTTAAAAAATAAAACAAAATGTTTGTTTTCATCTTGAAACATTCATCTCGACATATATGACGCAGACCTATTCAACGCATATTATATTAAAAATTTTGGGCATATACCATTTTTACAGTTGATTTATTGGGATTTGTACCATGAGCTGGGCGAAAAAATCAACCCACCACGCCCACTTTAGATAATTCAGCTTGTCATATTTGCTAGTGTACGCGACCAAAATTTTAAGTTCATATGTTATTTGGAACACATTTTATGGTGATTTGAATTTTGAATTTGAATGGGAGGTAGGCGTTAGAATTGACCGACAACGCCTTTTTTGGTTTTTTTGTTCGTCAAAAGCAAAAGGTGTGGAATTTAGTGCACCGTGGGAAATGATAAGTAAGCACATTTTGCCTTAGACGTAACTCCTCACCCCTTTGTCATAAGATTCTCCTGGATCTTGTTGTTATAATTTTAATTGAATTTGCTTATTCCATATTTTTTCTGTATTTCTTCTAATTCAATATTTTTTCCTTATCTGGCTTATTTACAATTTCAGTTTTATTTATTATTTTACTTTGACCTTTGATTTTTACAATAATAATAATTACAATTATTAGAACAACTACAAACGTTGTACTTATGCCATAGGAAACATTCCTATGGAATTTAAGTTCATCTATTTCATTTATGTTTGCAAAAGTTTCTACATTAATTGTCTTGAAAGTAATGGGTTTTATCTCTGTTGGTTGGTTTTTGTTATTAGGATAAAAATACTTATCTTGTATTACTGTTTTGATATTTTTAAAAACTTAATTTTTTAATTTTATTTCACAATTGTAGAAATTTAGTAAATAGTTTCTGTTTATAATAATATTTCTATTGTCACAGGTTTGTTCAATATGTAAATTGACAGCATTTTTTACTAAAATTATATCATCTTCAATTTCTTTTATTTGTGTTTTATTATTATACTTAAAATTACAATTTTCCAATACAGTACAATGTTTACTATTTTCCAAATTTTTTAAATAAACGTTTTCTTCGTAATTTAGTATACGGTCTTTAATTTTAATAACAATTTCCATATAATACGTATTAGGGAGAGGTACAATTATTTTTAAATCAGTTGAAATGTAATCATTTGGAATTTTAATTGCCATAATAAGTAAACCTTCTTTATAATTTAAAACGTCAATTTTCATTAATTTTAACTTGAAAAAATCAATTTCAAAGCGATCAATTTCTTCAGATGTAAGAATATTTGGGTGGACAATATGGAGTTTAGCTGATGCTATATTTTCTTGAATATGGTCAATTTTATCTTTAAGAAATGTTAATTTTAACATTTGGTCAGTAAACAGAAGGCGTCGATTTAATTCGTTTAATGAACTAATCACATTTTCCCTGTCTTCTTCTATTGCTGATTTTAAAACTTGGATTGACTGGTTGAACTGCGTATTAATAACAATTTGTTTATTAATAGTGTCTATAACATTATGGCTATTTTTATCAATAACATCAAGATGTTTGAGGATTTCTTGTAGGTCATTGTCATCCATTACCGCGAATAACCATTTTTGGGCGTGTCCAACGACATTAATCAGTCCCCTTTTTATCCTAGGTTCTCTTGGGATAATAGCTTTTAGTTTAGATTTAATGGTTTTTATTTCTGATTCAACTATTTCTTTGTTGGAAAAATTTAAAAGTTTTACATTTTTCTCAATTTTGTTTAGAATATAGCTCAGTTCATTTGTATCGATAACATGCAAAATTGTAGAGGTTTGATTTACGATATCGACTTGTCGTAGTTTGATTTCAATGTAGCCATTTTGCTCCTGCACTGGATTGACTTGTTGTAACCCCGTCACAGGATTCATTATCAGAAACAATGCCAGTATGAGATTGGGAACCTGCAAATTTCAATGGTCTTTTAATATTAGTCTCATGAACACCGGCTAAGTTGTGTTTTCTAAATTTTGGTTCTTCCTTATGTCTAAGTGACTTATAGTTTTTATGAAGCCTTCCGCTCGATTTTCTGTATAATTTTCCCTAGTTCTGTTGGATTTTTCCATGATCTTTCGTTTTTTTTCTTTGATTCTATTTTTAATTATTTTGTGGTCTTCCAGATTATTTTGAACCTGTTGTGGTGTTGCTTTTATTGTCGAATGATAAGAATTGTTGTAAAATGTTACAGCTTTTAACAATTGCGTTACAATTGGAAGTTTTTCGTCTAAATTTAAACTTCGGATTCGTTCAGTAATTGTATTGTTTATTCGTTCGACATCGGAATTTCCCGTATGGCTATTAGGTTTGGTAATGTGATATTCTATATTTTCCTGACTTAAAAATGCCCTAACGTTTTTTGAATTGAATTCGTTATCAAAAACAAACTTTTGAACATGTCCTTTTATTGCCAAAAATTGTCGAACTTTTTCAATCACTGTCTGTTATTTCTATCCTCTAAATAAAAGGTAACAACATGCTTTGAAAATTTATCAATAAATATCGTAAAAGAATGCTTACTATTTACGTAAGTATCCTCATGTATTATTTCGTTTGTTGTTGAGGGTGTTTCAGTAAGTCTAAACTTTTTTTATACCCCCACACTCACTGTGGCAGGGTATACTAACTTTGTCACAACGTTTGTAACGCCCATAAGGAGGCGTGTCCGGTATGGAAAAGTATATATATTCTTGATCAGTATCACCTCCTGAGTCGATTTAGCGATGTCCGTCTGTCTGTCCGTCCGTCTGTCCGTATGTCCGTCTGTCCGTCTGTCCGTCCGCACGATAGCGGTCGCAGTTTTGGAGATATCAACTTGAAACTTTTTTTACACGTTTTTCTCGTGAATACTGAGATCAAGTTCGAGAATCAGCCAAATCGGACAAAAACTGGGCGTGGCTCCCATACACCGAAAAAAAAGATAAAAATTTTTCAAGTCTTTTTTATTGTTGTATTCCATTGGAAATGTTTAGAAACGTATTTTTAACATGGTCCGAGGTTCCGAAGTCACATATATAAGGGTCTAAATGGGGTCCTGAGACCAATTTTTTTTTTTTTCGGATTTGATTGGAAATTTTTAGAAATGGATTTTGGACATGGTTTGGGCTCCAAAACCACCTATAATTGGCTCAAAATAGGGTCTTGAGACCACATTTTTGTATGTTCGAGGTACTTCTTTCTACTGTGTGGGGGTATTTCACCTTCGGTATAGCCGAAGATAGTCCACTCTCTAGTTCTTAATTCTGGATGATAAATCTTATGTTTCATACCCTCATAAGTGGGAATCATTCCCGAATGACCTGTTTCGTTTTTATGAAACAGAGAGATTTGTTTAGTTAATTGGTACGGATCTTCTATATCATTTGCGAAAAAACTACATCTGACAAACGCAGCATTTTGGTTGTGTGAAAACATATCAATTAGTGCTTTTTGTAATTTATTGTATTCATGATCATTTAATTCAGAAAAAATTCCAATTTTACCTTTAATAATATGTTTTCGGACGATATTAGTAACATTTCCGTTAGTTAAATCTTGTTTATGTATAAAAATTCTTTTATTATTAAATATATTTTCGGATTCAGTGTCTTTATTTTCTTTCAAAATTATTTGTGTTTTAAATCTGTTAACTACTGTATCAAGGAAAAAAGAATGGTCATTTAGGTTTTCTTCTTGGTAATGTACAGTATTTACTTCGAGTGATTCGTTATTTTCGTCTTCTATTGCGTTCAAATTTTCAACACAACTGTCAGACATTTCAAGATGTTGTCCTCTCATGTTTTCACTTTCTTTTATTCTACTTAAAAAATCAGCAACGGTGTTTTCCTTCCCTTTAATCGATTTTTATATCGTATTCACCTAGGGAGGTTAGCCACCTTTGTAACCGAGGATTAATATCTTTTCCGGAATTTTTGATATACAGCCATTTTATAGGCTGATGATCTGTGTATAGATCGAATTGCCTTCCATAAAGATATGGTCTAAAATATTTTGCTCCCCAAACAACGCCTAAAAGTTCCTTCTCTATGGTGGAGTAATTTTTTTCATGGTCGTTTAATGTTCTTGATGCAAAGCATATTGGATGTCCGTCTTGAGTTAACACAGCACCTATTGCAAAATTACTCGCATCAGTAAATAATTGAAACTTTTTATTATAATTTGGGTACATAAGAATGGGATGGTTTGTTATGATTTCTTTTAATTTTTCAAAGGCTGCAATATAATTTGGATCATTACCATTTACTTTAGAATTTTTTTTAAGATATCTTATCATTGGGTTTGCTATTTTAGCGTAGTCTTTTATAAATTTTCTATAAAATCCAGTAACTCCTAAGAAAGATTTTATTTCTTTTTGAGTATTAGGTAGTTTTAGTTCTTGGATAATTTTGATTTTTTTTGGGTTTGGTTTAACGCCTTCAGAGGTCCGAATATGTCCAAGATATTCTGTGTCTTTTCTTAAAAAGTTACATTTATGTACTTGTACTTTCAAACCTGCTTCTTGCAATTTATCGAAAACTTTTCTCAAATTGATTATATGTTCCTTTAAGGAAGTGCTAAAGACCAATATGTAATCTAAATAAACCACACAAACTTTGTTAATTAAATTTCTTAAAATAGAATTTTTAAGGCCGAATGGCATTCGATTAAATTCAAAATGACCAAACGGTGTTGAAAACGCTGTTTTTTTCTGTCTTCTTCTTTTACCAAAATTTGGTGAAAACCTTTGGCGAGATCCAAAGTTGTAAAGTACTGTGCTTTACCCAATTTGTCCAAAATTCCATCTATATTTGGAATAAGAAATTTGTCGTCTATAGTTATTTCATTTAATTTCCTGAAATCAATTACCAGACGCCATTTTTGTTCCATTGAATTGTCTAGTTTCTTTGGAACTATCCATAATGGACTGTTGTATGGAGAATTACTTTCTGTAATGATTTTTTGTCGTAACATTTCGGAAATTTGCTTTTCAATTTCCTTTTCATGGACTTGGGGGTACCGATATGCTTTGCAATAAATTGGATTATTAGTTGTTGTAATAATTTCGTGTTTATTAGTATATGTAGCTGTTAAAGTATCGCCTTCCTTATAAAAAATGTGACTATACTGATTAAGAATATTTTCTATTTCATGTTTTTCTTCTGAATTTAAATGATCTAAACTTATCTTTTCACAGTTGGTGTATTCTAAACTATAAATTTCGTCAAAATTGAAGGGGTATTGATTAATTTTAAAGATAATATTTTTTTGATTCACAGAAAGATACCCATTCTCTAGGTCAACCTTAACTTTAAGGGGTACCAGAAAATTCATGCCAATTATGGCGTAGTATCTTCGACCAGTAAAATCCACAACCTTCCAAGAGAAGGTTCCTGAGACGTTAAATTCTCTAGGTATTGGTGTTGTAATTCTGGTCGATATTTTATTTAAACCGTTAATTGTGCTGTACCAGAGTGGTTTTTGGCAAAGCTTCTTCGTATAGGGTGTCAAACATATTCGGTTTAATAATACTTGTATCTGAACCTGTATCAATCAAACATCGTATTATCTTATTTGCTATTGTTATATCTATCAGGGGTAATCTTGATTGGGAGGTTCTATTGAAAAATTTACCTCCTGTTCTTGGACGTTCCCTATTTCCATAGGTTCTACGCTTTGTTGAGATATTTGGCTCTGATTTTTGAATAAAGCGGAACTGTTCCTATTTGCGTTACTAAATTGGGCAGAATTATTTTTTTGATATTGGGTATTTTTGAATTGTCCAGAATTGTTGTTGAAATATTGTGGTTTTCTCGTCGATTTTGTGGAATTTGGTTATTATTAATATTATTTCTTTCCACATTTTTCCTATGCTTAAAATCTATTGTTCGTCTATCCGTGAGTAATTTTAATTTAGTATATTTAACGACAATATCGTTTATTGTCTCACTTTCACCTAAATGGGCTCTTATTGGCCCATCTATTTTTTCAATCATTATGTCAACTAAATCTCTATCCGCATTTTCAAGTTTATAAATATTTGGTCTTAGATTATCGCATAAAAAAATTTCATTTATTTCGTATTTTGCTTTTTCAAAAGCGTCAAAAAGTTCACTTAGGTTGCTTACCCTAATTGTTCTGCAATTATTAAAAATTTCAGCATACGTTTTCCTGGGGCGAAGCTCCTGGAGTATCTTCTTTTTTACGTCCTCCCAAGTTGCGTTTTCTGCAAGTTCTCTCACTCTGCAGCCGGCGTTTCCAAAAATTTTCTCATTTATAATATTTGCAGGCAATATTGGTTAAGCCCGACATCATGACCGCAAAGGGAAATGCAGGTTTCAACTGCTCTGATGAAAGCTCCAAAGTTGTGTTGATCATCCAAGGGCTTCAACCGCCGAAACTGTTCAATGACATCCTTTGGTGTCATACCAAAATGGTTCCTTTGTTGCTGTATTTGCTGCTGCTCCATCTGTTGTTGTTGCTCATTTTCCTCTTGTTGTTTAATTTGCCTTTCTTGCAGCAACACTGTAGCTTCAAGCTGTTGTATTTTTTCGGAAAGTTTTTTTAACGTTTCCTCTATTGTGTTGTTAATTGGGCGAAATTTGTCAAAAAGTTTTTCACGATTTCTGCTCATAAAAATTTAATTAATTTTTTTTTTTTTGAAATAACAAAAACTTGTGTATTCTTTGGAATCACTTTAAAGCCTCAAGCTTAAGTTCGATTTTTAATGATTCTTTGGAATCATTTACCGCGACTGCGCCAATTACACTTTCGTGCTTAATGAAACAATTTAAGTTTTTTATTTTAGTGTATTTTATAATAGTCAACCGAGTTCTTCGGCTGTGATCTTAAGACTAAATTATTTTCTAACTCTAAATTATTTTCTAAATACTTTGCTTGTTTTAAAAGCTTCGTAAGCATTTTTGGCGAGATCGTTCGTCAAAGGCTAAATGTGTAGAATTTGGTGCACCGTGAGAAAATGCAAAGTAGGCACTTTCTGTTTTGGACGAACCTTGTTCGTCAAAAGCAAAAGGTGTGGAATTTAGTGCACCGTGGGAAATGATAAGTAAGCACATTTTGCCTTAGACGTAACTCCCGCACGATTTTCAAGCCCACATCACGACTAAACGGTTTTACTGATTTTCTTGAAACTTTTATGGAAAATTATGTAAGTGATGGAATTGTAATGGGACTTAAAAGACCCATAAAACAAAAAAATATGATTAAAATTTAACTTAGTAACCATCGAATATTGAGTGGATCTCGCCTCAAATTGCGTGGCATGCGATTACAGCTGCCACAAAGTACATCCTTGGACATTTTCTGAGTGGATTACCGCATTTGAAATATAGAGTTGGAAGCTTACTACTCGCCCTGATGTCTATATAAAAAGGAGTCCTGGTGAACTGTATGAAATTTTAAATATTGGCTCACGGATGGATTCTGGCTTTGAGAAATGTAGCCCAAATTGCTGCGGCAACATATATGAAAAGTACACCCAGAGAAAAAACCACCTGAAATCAAAAATAACCACCTTAAAACAAGTAGAAACGTTAATGAAAGTCTGGTAAAGTTGGAAATTTTAGAAACAACTACGAACAAACTTGTTTTCAATTTGAAACTTAAATTCAAAAATAAACAAACTTATTTCAAAGTTGTTTGCCAGACCTTGATTAAAAATCGTTCAACTTTGTTTCAACGTTGACAACAGTTATTTTAAGTATTTTTCACTTCATTTCAACTTTGCAACTTTGTTTCAACGTTGACAATAGTTATTTTAAGTATTTTTCTCTTTATTTCAAAGTTGCCCATTTTCAATACCGTCCAATCATTCGGCAAAATAAGAGGAATCCCAAAATTTGGGGTCGAAAGCTCAAAAGCTACGACAGTTATCGTTTTTTACAAAAATACTTATGTAGAAAAAGTAGAAAAAATGTAAAAAAAAAATATTAAATTTCTGAATTGTTTCTAGTCCATATATATAAAAGAGACGTGTATGTTTGTCACCAGTAGACGCGAAAATTGCAGCACCGATTCTCACCAAAATTTATATATGTGTTCTAGGGTCGTGAGTCATGACATAGGATAGGTTTTGACACTCCCACTTTTACCGCCCACAAGTTAGTAAAAACTGCTATATCTCAGACGTTTCTGATCACAAGAAAATGAAATTTGCCATAAACATGCTATAAGGATTAGACAATGGGGCGTGGCACCGCCCATACAAGTCAATATTTGAAAGTGCTGTAATAGCGCTCCCACACAATGTTTTCCAACGAAATTTAGCAAATAGCTTCATGGTTTCAACTCTAAGCTAAATGCAACATATCGGCGTAATTGGACAAAGGGGCGTGGCACATTAACAAACCAATATTTCAAAGTGCCATTCTTGGGCTCCCATTGAATATTCTTAAACGGGAAATGGTTATATGCCTTCAATGCAACATGTTGGAATCGGACAGCGGGGCGTGGCACTTCCAATATTTAAAAAAATGTTATACTTGGGCTCCAAATGAACATTTTTCAATGGGACATGGTTATATGCTTTCAAATCTAAGTTCAATGTTACATAAGGTCGGAATTGGACAGCGGAGCGTGGCAGTTTTCTTACAATTCCATATTTCAAAATGCTACACTTGGGCTTCCAATAAAAATATTTGATAATTGTTTTCATTCATTTATTATGACCAAAGGCAAAAACAACCTGCTAGTCTATATATATATATTAGCGTGGTAAAAAATCGTATGGAGAATATTTTTTGTTCGCTGGAAATCCACGATCCCCCTCAAATAGTTTCATTTTGTGAGAAAAATTCACAAAAAAATTTGGACATCCTAGGTCAACATTAACACGTGTCTACTTGTGACTTGTAGACACATTTTACACACAATTTTGCGTGTATAAACACTGTAAGTGCTTTAAAAAAACACACATGCGTGTTAATAGAACATGCCAAAATCTTGAATGTGTGTTTTTTTTATTTATCTAAATAAATATACACTTAAAAATGTGTGTTGTGTGTAAAATTACACACCAAAAGGTAGGCTCACTTTGCAGTGTATTCAAGGTTTTTATTGGATTTTTTTTTAAATTTAATTTATCACACCTATGATTTGAAATATTAGAAAAAAGTTTGAATAACTTTAAAATATGTAGAATAAAATACTAATTGGAATAGATTTGGTCTTTGGAATCTTGGGTTTCCGGTCAGAATGAGATCATTTTAAAAATGTGTCGTCTGATCCACATTTCTCGAACAACTCTTGACCTGAACATTTAGTCGATCATTTTAATATACGGAATTGGAATTTGTATTTGATGTCCCGAACGATGTTCGATGTATTTTTTGATCCGATTTCCATTTAAAGAAAATGGATTGGAGTGCTTTATAGTCTACTTTGAAAGAAAAATTTAGTGCATTGTTTTTAAAATAGAGCTTAAAACAAATTTGTTTAATTTTAAAACACGTGCGTTCAAAACAAATTTTAAAACGCAGTCATTCAATTTTTAAACTTTGTGCTAAAAACCAATTTGAAAGCAAATTTATCAAATTTTAAAACAATTCCATTCAACTTTAAAATTTTTGTTTTCATTTAAAAAAAAAAATTTTCAAATTGAACGAGTATGTTTTAAAATTAGTTTTAGTACATTGTTTTGAAATTGAAAAACTACGTTTTGAAATTAGTTTTTTGCGCACGTGTTTTGAAATTTTGAAAACCAAATCGTTCAATTTTAAAACATTTTCCTCTCAGTGTACTAATTTGCAAACAGTTTGGAACTATTTTTTGCTTAAATTTGTTGACGCATTGGTACAAGTTTCTGCAATGCGTATTGCATATTTTTATATGTATAACTCATATAGTTTATGTACGAGTATATCACTAAACCTTTCGCCAATTTTATTTTTGAAAAAATTGCTCATTAAACTTGTCCCGAAAATCCCGGGATTAACAAAGAAAGGGGATCCCGGGATCCTGGGATCCCGGGCGCGTGTTAATGTTGACCTAGGATGCCCAAATTGTTTTGTGAAATTTTTCTTACAAAATGAAACTATTTGAGGGGGATTGTGGATCTCCAGCGAAAAAAGTAAATTTTAGACCACGCTAATATATATACATACAGTGGCGCACCCAGGATTTTTTTTCGGGGGCGGTTTTCAAAAATTGTTCAATTCAGAAAATTATCATGTTGATATTCTTACTAAATTTATTAACTACTTTGAATTGGATAAGTTAGTAGCTAGTGAGTATAGGTACCAGCTAGAGAATTTAATCCCGAAAGGTTTTGGCAATCCCTTGCTTTCTTTCATGCATCCCATCCTCAGGATTTTTAAAATAATTTTTTTAAGATAAAAAGAAAAACGTATGATGCAAGTCTTTTTCATGCAATTGAAGACAAAAGTAACTTATAACTTCTATTACACCGTTCGACACTAAATAATGTAAACTCATCTCGCCAGACTAAAACAATCTCCGATATTTTCATTTAAAAATTTTGTTTTAGCTTAACATTTTCCAAATTTGCACTCTTTTTCTTTATCTTGAGAAATATTTAACCGATGTGGACGCCTATTTGATTGGAAATGATGTCGGGAACGAAATGAGAATAGAACTACAACAAAATGGAATTGAAACAAAATTGTGAAATGAATCGGGATTAAAACGGAAATGGAAATTATAGACGATTTGATAAAATATCGAAAATTATGAATAAAATATCGAAAAACTATCGATAAAATACCGAATACCTATTTTTGATAAAATTACTAACACATGATCGCAGAATATATCGCAGTCGCATGTGCAGGGTATTTTAGCTTCGGTCAGACCGAATATAATTCTCTTACTAGTTATTTTTGTTTATTTAGTAAAAATTCAGATTTTTATTGAACTTTTCATAATTTATGTATTAAATGGCTGGGTCCGACCCACTTTGCTGGGCCTATAGTTGCATTGTTAAACTTATCATATAAGCAAATTTTTTCCCTTAAGCCGAAAGGTAAAAATTTCACCCAAGTTGAAACCCGCAGATATGGTAACACTGTTTGGGTGGAGAGAAATTAAGTCTTAGGTGGTATGTTGATTGTTGATCATATGTTATTTGCTATAAAAAAAACAGTTTCTGCACAAATGTGAGAGAAATACGTATTTTCTAACTTGTGGGCGGTAAAAGTAGGCGTGTCAAAACCTATCCCACCTCACGACCTAAAGAACACATATATAAATTTTTTGAGAATCGGTGCTGTAGTTTTCGCGTCCACTCGTGACAAACATACACGTCACTTTTATATATATAGATTATGGGTTCTAGCTCATTTTCGAAAAAATTTATTTTGGAAAAGGGAGTACAACAACTAATCAAAAACTCAGTCTGGCGGAGTGTTCAGCTGCCAGAATGAGCTAAAACCCATAATTAATACATAAGTTATTTTTGTTTACAAATCGTTCATTAATACCATTCTAACCTAACCTAAACTTAATTTGCATTGATGTACTTTTATATTCCAAAACTTGTAATTTATTAACTTTCGTATTTAAGTTACACTAAATTTATATCGATCGAGTCGATCGAAGGGTCAGAATGGCCTAGTTGTAATGAATTATTTGTTACTTTATGCTACTTATTTTACTTTGTTAGTTTTACTTTGGATATGTTTGTGAAAATGTTTGGAATTAGTTTTGAGTTTATAATAAATATTGAAATTGTGAAAACGTAAATTGAGAAGAAGTTTATTGTTTTTAATTGAATATTACAAATTCGGTTTCGGTTTTTCGACATTTCGGTCGTGTTTAGGATTCGGCGAAAAATGAAATATCGTTTTCGGCCATATTTATACATTTTTATCAATATCATAAAAAACTTGTAAGAGAATTATCTTCGGTCTGACCGAAGCTATAATACCCTGCACATGCGAGTCTTTATTCAAACCTTTATGATATTTTATCGAAATTTTTCGATCGATTATCAATAATTTCCATTTCCACTTTATGCCAAAAACCTTTATTTTAAACCGTTGCTAAAATTATGAAAAAAAAACTGTTATTACTGGTATTACTCTTTTTTATAGAATCCTTAACATAACATGCATTATGTGAACTAAAAGTAAAATTTAAGCATTGGGTGCAAGAAGGGCGATTGTAAAAAAAAAATTTTTTGAGAAAATCGTGTTAAAAGTTTTTGAAAAGACCCAAAATTCGGAATTTTAAATTTTACCAATTTTTTTTCATATAAAAATTACGTTTCAACGTTTTGTATTAAGTATATGCTGCTAGTTGACCTTCGGTATCGGCTTCGGCCTGAAAGTGCTTATCGGTCGGGCAAAATTGAAACAAAGTACAAGCTAAAATTTTGTCAAACATGGTAAAATTTCCTACGAATTTTCGATAAGGAGTCGCTCAAAGTATTGTTTGGCAAGGTGCGCTTAAACTAAACCGTGAACATTTCAATTATGAAATAGGAATAATATCTGAAGTTCTAAAATTTGTGTGTTCTTGTGTAGTGCTGTACATTTTGCCACTGATGTTTGGAGGTAAGTACAATTCTACTCAAGTACACTACCAAGTACACCGATTCGTGAATACCCCTACTTATATATTAAATTAACAAAAAACTAGAGGGTAAACTATCTTCGGCCTAGTGTATTAAAACTTAAAACTTTGTTTTTGATTTGTGTATTTGGTTTATTTTCATGTTTTTCACCAAAATTCAGTTTTATAGTCTCTTTTCAAATGTTAAAATAATCCATGAATAGGCATAAATAATATTGACCATATGATTGAAATTTATTAATAACTAGCATTTCCCCGTGGCGTTGCCCACGTAAAATATACAGACATTCACAGCAGAGAAGGGAAATGGAAAATTTCCCCTCCTGCACACAGAGCTAGAAATTCCCCACAAAATGGTTAATTCCCCACAATCTAACATCCCTGATCATGGTGAATAAAAAGAGAGAGAGAGAGAGCTCAAAAACTCCAAAGCAATCGAACGGAAATCTCTAAGCATAGGATTGAATGTTCAATAAAACTTAATACCGAAAATTAAGATAATCAAAAAAAAAGTATCCTATTCTCTTCCTTGGCACATGATGTTTTAAAAAAGCAATTATGAAAATCGGTTGGCTAGTTTTTGCTCCTACCCGTAACAAAAAAAATTGGCGTTCTAGTTTGATAAATAGTAAAGATAAAGTTAGATTTAAGGACTGTATACTTGGATTATAATTTAACGTCAAAACGTATCTATTTTGTACCTCCAAAGTTAGCACAAAAAATGCATCTACATAATTGCATTTTTTTGACCAAACCACTGAACAGATTGGAACCGGACCCCGGCACATGGGAAAGATGATAGAATTTTTTGACATCAAGATAAAGAAATAAAAGAAATAAAGAAAACTGAAAGCCGCAAGAGCTTTCAAAAGTATTGCAAAAAATCAAATTTCCCATTATTTGAGATTAGTTTTCTCAGAAACTGTAAAATTTTTAAACTTGAGACCCTCTTAAGTGCACATGGGATCTTGTGATCTTTCAAAAGAGCCATCAATGACATTGTTACCACACCTGTGAACAGAAAAAAAAAGATAGGTTAATCTAACCAAAAAACGTTGTAAAAAAACAATTTTTTATTTTACAAACAACAACTACAATTGTTGTGGTTAATCTAATCGTCAAAAAATTGTTAAATGATTTGCCAGCATGGTCGTATTTCGGCATATGATTCGCAATGTCATCGCTCGATGCAGAAATGCAACCATGCCGCAAATATTTAATAATTCTGAAACAGCATGACATTTAATACAAGAGAGAAAAATTATTATATATGGCTGTCTCGTTTACGCTCTCAAAGCAACAAGTGCTGCATAATATTGGTATTTTTGGGAAGTTTGTATGAAAATTGTTGGGTCGTAATAATAAAAACGTCTTAGAGCAATTGCTACGTGCATTTACTTTACTCAGAGATTTTACTTCAAATCAAAATTGAATGAAAACTAGAGAGTGGACTATCTTCGGCTATACCGAAGTTGAAATACCCCCACACAGTAGGAAGAAGTACCTCGAACATAAAAAAATGTGGTCTCAAGACCCTATTTTGAGCCAATTGTAGGTGGTTTTGGAGCCCGGACCATGTCCAAAATCCATTTCTAAAAATTTCCAATTAAATCCCCAAAAAAAAAAAAATTGGTCTTAAGACCCCATTTAGACCCTTATGTATGTGGCTTCGGAACCTCGGACCATGTCAAAAATACGTTTCTAAACATTTCCAATCGAATACAACCATAAAAAAGACTTGAAAAATGTTTGCCTTTTTTTCGGTGTATGGGAGCCACGCCCAGTTTTTGTCCGAATTGCCTGATTCTCGAACTTGATCTCAGTATTCACGAGAAAAACATGTACCCAAAGTTTCAAGTCGATATCTCCAAAACTGCGACCGTTATCGTGCGGACGGACAGACGGACAGACAGACGGACATCGCTAAATTGACTCCGGCGGTGATGCAGATCAAGAATATATATACTTTTCCATACCGGACACGCCTCCTTATGGGCGTTACAAACGTTGTGACAAAGTACCCTGCCACAGTGAGGGGGTATAAATATTGCGTTTTGTGGAATCGCGTTAGTTCTAAGTAATGAATGTTATATATATTCGCAGTAGAAATGATGTTGCCCGAAAAATTTGTGTACGAAATGTAAATTATCTCGTTTTAAAAGTCTTGGGCTTACATTAAATTAATTTAAGCTTCATAAATATATTTCAATACAACACATCTACAGAAATACCAAACACATCAGCTATCTTTTTCTTGCATTCTTTTTCTAATATGTATCTATTTTTTTTTCGCTCAATTGGATAATTGCTTTCTCTGTCTTCCATAAAGTAATATACGAACAATTTTTAATTGTGCGCGAACAACTTTGAGTCGGTTCCATTTACAACGTTTCTTGGTTGCTGCATTTTTAATCGTCTTTTTTGGTTAGATTTACCTACTTTTTTTTTTGTGTGAGCAGCGCTATTGCTTTTGAAAATTATCCTGATAACGGAATACACCATTAAAACAAAAGTCTAGTAACTACAGAGGCAAACATATTTCGAAGTATTGACTACTTCTATATTATCGTATACTCAGTATTATCTGAGTAGAAATTTATTTCTTTTTTATTTTTTTTTGGATTCTCTCAACTCGTTATTTTATACGCTTAAAAAGTTTACCGAAAAAAAAACACAAAAGTTCTTATATAAAACTAACTGGCTGAATTATTTCGGGCATTCGCGATCAATAACAGATCACATTGCGGCACTTGCATTCGATACCATTTTCTTCACCGCTTTAGATTCCGGTGTCTCGCCACTGTTTTGGAGGCGGTGTCAAAGGCGTTAATATAACTTTGCCTGGCATGCACTGGTGTTTCCGAAGCGAATTTCAAAGTGTGGCAATGGACGCACACAACATCTAATTACCCAATATCGAGGCATTGATGATCTTTGCAAGCGATTGTGGGATCGTATTGGTAAAAGCGCGATGCAACGCACTAGTACTTCTTCTTCGTTCTTCGTGCAATTGTGCCATACAAACATTCATTAGATTCTGCACGTTCCGTAGGTGTTCGAGTCGCATGAGATTTGGTAGCTAACCGTGTATTACGATTGTGTGGGCCGATATTGGCTCTGTAAGGGAAGTGTTGAAAACTTTGAACCCAATTAATGAAATAAATCCAAACGAAACGTTGTCAAAACGTTCCGAACCGTTGTCAATTTTCAGCCAAAACTCAATGTTCTGATTTTGACAACAAAACGTTTAAATTATTTTGAAACTGCCCATGAATAGAAACGGCACATTGATGAATTGAGACGCAAATGTTGTTCTTTCCAGACTGAAAATTTTTGTTTTGCGACTGAAATGTTTATGATTATGAATTGAAAATACAAAAAAAGGTTATTGCAAAGGCCTATTTTTAGAATTACCTAAAAAAATTTGTATTTCAAATTAAATTTCAATTTATATTTCTTTTACTCTAAATAATTTTTTTATACAACATTATTGATATTTCATTTGTATAACAACGAAATAAAGATATGGTATAAATTTTTATTTACTTACCGAGATTTGAACCCTGACCATTCGGATTAAAAAACGCACCACTTAGCACGCTTGCCAACCGCTGTGTGTATGCATGTATGCAATGTTTTAACTAAATACATATTAGGGTTTTCGATCGCGAAGGCTCTTCGGGATTTTCGGGACTTAAAATTACAATCCCGAGATCCCGGAATTTTTCGGGATTTGATACTTTCACAAGCAAAATGCATTTTAAAAAAATAAAAAAAATGTTTTTTATATGTTTTATTGCAAAACTGATAGTTTTAGCTTAAAAAAAATAAACATAAACATTAATTTCAAATTAATAAAGGTACAAATTGATGCATTTTTTTATTTTCAGTATTTGAGTTTCTGTTTCTTTAGGAAAGACACAATTCAATTCAAAATATGCTTAAGTAAGGTTTCTGAAATTACTTTTGTCAGTTTTCAGTAGAGACCGACCGAAATTCGGTTTCGGTTTTTCGGCTTTTCGGCCAAAAAAAGCTGTTTCGGCCGTGTTTCGGATTCGGCCGAAAAATAAAATATCGTTTTCGGCCAAATTTCGTTTTCGGCCGAAATTTCGATATTTCCGCCGAAAATTTCGGTTTGATACGAAAAATGTAACAAATAAATAACAAAGATTACACTGATCGACAAAACTCAACATTTTGTGTGTTAAATATACTTGATAGACAAATTCTTAAGTATCTTACAGTACGCACCAAAAATAAAATTTTTGTGCAATCTTCATTATTATTTTTGGATTTGGCATGGCAAAATACATAAGGAACAACCAAGTGGATAAAAGCGGTATGTAACACAAATTTAAGTATTGATCATAGTTTCGAAAATCAGCAGCGACAAAGAAGACAAGTCCCCAATTTGTATTGAAAAAAAAAAAACTTTGAAACTTATTTTCTTGAAAGAATTTGTATGTTACATACAGCCTTCATCCATTCACCCCTTCACAGCGTTCTCACTCTTCTCCTATCGGAGCAGATCTATTACTCTCGCGATGATTTTTAAATTTCTGCTCCTCTACTACTATTGTAAGAAATCTTCTCCTCAAAATATTATGTGAGTTTCATACAATGCTACTACTCTTTCTACAAATCTACTACCATGACAGAAATTTTTATTACTCTCGTAGAATTTATACTACTCTACGTAAAAAAATTAAATCTACTCCCTGATTGATTTTAGATGACTGATACGCTTAATTATGTACAACTTTATTACATTTATATTCACAATTTTTTCTTTTATTTTTTCGGTTTCGGCTTCGGTTTCGGCCGAAATTAAAAAAATGAAAATTCGGCCAATTCGGTTTCGGCCGAAAAAAATAATAAAAAATTTCGGCCATTTCGGTTTCGGCCGAAATTAAAAAAAGCGATTTCGGTCGGTCTCTAGTTTTCAGTTTTACTTATTTATTTTTATTTTGTTTCTTTTTAACACATTACTTTGTTTATTCTTCTTTTTTGAATGGTCGCTGGTCACGAATCCGGGTTTTGTTTTGCTGCGCTAACTCTAGATTTCTTGAAATTGACGTCCAGTACCTCAAAAATGCAACAAAATTAAAATCGGCAAAGGCAAACCAGTTTTTTTTTGCAAAAATAAAGAAAGAAAAAAATTTAAAAAAAAAAGCTGAAAATGTAATAAAACCTTTGCCACTGTGCGGAGATTTTATTATTCACCACGGCGGTGCAAGAAACATCACCCAGAACCAGACCAGACCCAGAAGTATGCTGACAATTGGCTATTTTCACGATTTTCACACTTTTCCCGGTTTTCTTGACCGACATAGAATCTAGCCACCGAGAAGAAGACAACACAAAAAATTATCCAAATCGGGCGCTCCGTTCATTTCAGATGCGATGAGTAACACATTTCGCGACTTTGTTTTATATATATAGATAATTAAAAAAAATATTCAAGAAAATGACTTTTTTGACTGGTTTTTTTGTTAAAATAAGACGGTCGAGCCCGTTTAAGTGAAAAACTCGATTCAGTAAAACAAAAATTGCCGAGATTTTTTCCACTTTTTAATGGAAATTATTTCGCCTTACTGAAACCCTCTTTACTGAAAAAGCCGGCTAACTGAAAACAAAATTGAAATTTTTTTTTCAATACAAAGTAATGTTCATGAAAAACTAGAGACTGGATTATCTTCGGCTATACCGAAGCTGAAATACCCCCACACAGTAGGAAGAAGTACCTCGAACATAAAATTATGTGGTCTCAAGACCTCATTTTGAGCCACCTATAAATAGTTTTAAAGCCCGGACCCTGTTCAAAATCCGTTTCTAAAAATTTCCAATCAAATCCACCAAAAAAAAATTTGGTATCAAGACCCCATTGTGACCCTTATATATGTGGTCTCGGAACCTCGGACCACGTCAAAAATACGTTTCTAAACATTTCCAATCGAATACAACAAAAAAAAAATTGGAAGCTAGTGGAAACTAGCCCACCCTAGTTTTAACAAAAAATGTGCCAAAAAGTTCCGGTCGATATCTTGTCGCGGTATAAATTCGCGGCACAGTTGTTGTTGTTTTGTTGTATTGTTTGTTTTGTTATGTTTTTTTTTGTTTCCCTTTTGTTCGGGGCGACGGGCGAACAAAATCGAAGGAACAAAATTTCACACGCACTAACCGAAAGAACGCACTGCACGATTTTATTGAATGTTAATTTTTTTTTATAAATATATTTGTTTTGCTTAATTTGCTAAGCAAAACAAATTCGACACTCGCGGGCGAAATGCGGCCGGCGCGCGGAAGAAGAAAACTGAATATTTTGTTTGAGCTGTCAAAGTTCTCTTGCTTTCTTCTCCTTTCTTTCGCTTTTGCTTTCGTTAAGTTAGCTCAGTGAGCGGCGGCGATCCGATGAGGGTATTGCCAGCCTCGCCATTACAATAGTAAATTGTCAAAACCTGGACTAAAGCTTTTGTACTTTTTAAACCTGTTTGAGGGAGAGGAATTTGAGAACATTTATGCTTTCGCCTATACGTACATGAGTGCCGCCAAAATGTATATTTCATTTTGGTGGGTGCAGGGGGGTATATGTAAATTTGCCAAACACACCTAGAAAAATCTGAAGAGATTTTTCGCATATAGGTATGGGTAAAGCCCCGACTGCGGACACTGGTTTCTGCGTAAGCCGCACTCTATGTATGTGGGAAGATAAATGGAAAGTGAGCGTCATAGGCGCTCATATTTTCTAATTCTTTTAGTTCTTTTTGAGCAGGGAAGAAGGAGAGTGGCAAAAGCTTTGGTTTTTCTGATTGAATTAAATTTTAAATTAATTGTTTCCAAAATTTGGATAACTTTCTGTCCTTTTAAAAAAAAATTGTGTTTTTTTTTAGTGGTGAAGTGGAGCTGTTGCCATCGTCGGACTGTGGCTGGAGGACAAGTGATCCAAAGGGAGTATTTTTGCGCGCTGGTTTAGTTTTGCCAGCTAGTGTTTATTTTGCTTTATTTTATTTGTGGCAGTCGGCCATTTAGTGTTTTGATTTTGAGGAATTGAATAGAGTTGGACAGGTTGTGTTCGGTCGTGATTTGTTTTGGTGAAGTGTTTCCGTCCAAGTAGTTTGCTTGGAATTTGTTTGGCCGTTTTTTTCCCCCCCCCCCCCTCTTCCTTATTCCTTTTTTTTGTTTGTGTCGTCCCGCATCAGAGCCAAGTTGTTGCTGGACATCGAATTTTATCGAAGTCCAGCTGGTGAATAGATTCTGCAAAGAATCGTGCGAGGGATTTCAGACAGGTTGGTCTGGTCCCGCAAATCAATTGCGTTTAAAGAAATGTAATTTTTGGTGTACGAATAATTTCTTTTGGGTGATTGTCGGTTTGTGTTGATTTTGAAAAAGGGTTTGTGTGCGGTATTATTTTCCTTGTGTCGGGAAAATTTCCGTTTCTTTTATATATAGTTCTATATATACCTATATATATATCTATTGCGGCAGTTTCGGTGTAGTTTTTAAAAGAAGTTTATTTGTCAGGTTTTCGTGTGTTCGTGTTGTTCGTTCGTCCGGGGATACCATACCGCGAGGGTCGTCTTAAATCCCACGCTTCGCGACTGTGCTTTTCGGGCAAATAGGGAATTTAATTATCGCGTGGGGATTTTTGATTTTAGTTAGTTTAAATAAAGTTTAGTTAAAAATAGCCCGATAAGCTGGCGCCCAACGTGGGGCTATTTTTACTAATGTTTTTAATAATTTTTTTAAAATTTTTTTTTATATTATTTTTAAAAAAAAATTTTTTTTAACAAATTTTTTTTTTTTAAAGTTTTTTTTGTAATTAATTTTTTTTTATTTATATCAAATCTTTTTGTGCTGTTTTTGTTGGTTGTATTATTTCAGTTTTTTTATAATTTACTAATTCGTATTTTTATTTATTTAGTTTTTTTTGGAATTTCTCTGGTTTCCAGTGAGAGTGCTGTCGACGGCGGAGTAGCGGCAGCGGGTTTTTTTTTGTTGTTCGGTGAGTCCGTTCCTTTTTTTTTGGTGCAACATTTGTAACCTTTTTTTTTGCAAGTTTTTTTAATAATTCTTTTAAATTTTATTTTTGTGTTGCACCATTTATTTATTATTTATTTTGATTTTAGTAAAATTTTAATTTTTTTTTTTGTAGTTTTATTAAACAGTGGTGGTGTTGTCCGCCTTTAGCTGTTGTGTTTGAACTATTTTTTTTTAAATATTCTTTATTATTTTATAGTTTTATTTTTATAAATTTTTTTTTTATAAATGATTATTTTTTTTTTGATTTTTATTTTTTTTTTATTAATTTTTGATAATTTTTTTTTTAGTTTTTAAAAAGAAAAAAATTTGTTTCATATTTTTTTGCGGTGCCGCCCGCCATAAAAGTTTCGTCGTTCCTGTTTTTTTTGTCCGTACTTTTTTAAAAAAAGTTTTTTTTTTGGTTTTTTTTTGAAAGTTTTTTTTGTTGTTTGAATTTCTTTTTGGTTTTAGTTTTTTAAATTAGTTTTGTTTTTTTTTAAATTTATTTATTTTTTTTGTCTGTCCGAGTTAACTATGGAGATTAATAGACTTAACCAAGAGGAACTGGCATACGAGATGGAGGCTCGTGGGTTGCCATCAAGGCAAATAGAGCGTAGGGGGTCCGTAGATGTTTTTGCAGGTTATGCATTTTCATTTGATGAGGATAAGTTAGGTGTGGAGGGGAAAATTTCTGAGGTTGAAAAACTTATGGAAACCCCTCCACTAGATAGCAAGTCGTCCGATTACTTGAAAATCGTGACTAAATTAGAATGGGCGTTAGGTCGCCTTACTCGTTCGAGGCCAGCGAGTAAGGAGGAAGTAGTTGAACAGATGGCGCTCAAGAATAGGGTTCTTTTGTTATTGGGGGAACTCAACGAGGTTGTGGAGCTGGGTGGTGGCGTGGCCGATGCCTTGGACGAGGATCCGAAGCCGTCGCGGCCACCTAAGGCGCTCAGTAGGGAGTCTGCGGTTGAGGGAGAGCCTCAACCCGCCCCGAGACATGAGCCATCCACCTCGTTGAGTAACGTAGGTTTTCAAAAAGTAGAAAATTTGTCCAAGTGGAATATTCAATTTACCGGGGAAAAGGCAGACATGTCCCTACATGCCTTTCTACAGAGGGTAGACGAGCTATGCGAGGCTCGGGGCGTTAGTGAAGCCCAGTTGTTTAGGGGAGCAGTGGAGCTTTTTTCTGGAAAAGCCCTGCTCTGGTTTAGGGATGTCCGCAGGACAGTTTCAGGCTGGCGAGAGTTGGTCGCCGAGCTGAAACTGGAATTCCTGCCCCCCAACTATGACGACATTTTGATGTCTGAGATTAGGCGACGGACTCAGGGTGGGACTGAGTCCATAGGTATCTATGTAGCGGCGATGAGGGGGTTGTTCGGCCGGTTGTCCGACCCCTTGTCAGAGAGGCGTATGCTGGGTCTGGTGATCGCAAACCTGTCCCCGTTCTACCAGACTCAGCTGGGCTTGGCTGAGCCTAAGTCTTTATCGGAGTTGGTTTCCTTGGGTCGGAAGCTGGAGGCTGTGCGGGCGAATGTGGAAGCATTCGTGCCGCCGCCCAGCAGCCGATCCAAGAATTTGTTGGAGCCAGACTTGGCGTACGTCTCTGCTGAACCCGAGGTTTCAGTGGTTAGGGCCCCTTTGCGTGACGGTAGGTTGGAGAGGAGAATTCAGGCTCCTCCCCAAAATTCTTTTAGGTGCTTCAATTGTAAGCGGTTTGGGCATGTTTTGAGCAACTGCCCTAGGGAAATTTATTGTTTCGGTTGTAGGCGGCCTGGTTTTTTGAAGCGTGATTGCCCCCGATGCTCTCAGAGAGCAGGGCAATCGCAGGAGCGCTCGGACAGGGAGGCGGCCCCGAGAGCGGCTCCGAGGGCCCGCGAAGAGTCGGGAAATGGGGAGCGAGCTCTTGTGGAAGCAGGGCAAGAAGTTCGCGAGGTTTAGGTAGGTTGCCTGCGGGCAACCAGCTGGCTAGGGAAAATAGTGGTACGCCTCAGAGGCAACGTCCGTCCGAAATTTGTTTGAGTTTTTCTCTTTCAGGTAGAGAATTGGATAATAGGCCATATTTAGGTGTTAAAATTTTTGGAGTGCGTATGTTAGGGCTTTTAGATTCGGGGGCCACCAGGACGATTCTTGGTAGGCCAGGCTGGGACACATTAAAGTCCTGGGGGATAAGTTTATTGGCGTCTGCGGTCAGCAAGGTTGCGCTTGCTGATGGTGAAGAAGTTCCGGTTAGGGGGGTAGTTTCGGTCCCTTTCGAGGTAGAGGGCAAGTCGGTCCTCGTTGAATGCCTCGTAATACCGGATTTACCCCAATCATTGATTCTTGGAGTAGACTTTTGGTCTAAGGCCGGTGTAGTGCCAGATTTGGCCAAGAATCAGTGGAGGTTTTCCGACCAAGTCGAGGTCTCGTCAGTAGCGGCGATAGTTGATAGGTCTTCGTTGTCAACTAGGGAAAAATCGGTTCTTGAGGAGTTTGTTGCAGATGTTTTTAGGTCTATGCCTGAGGGACTGGGTTGTACACATTTGGTCGAACATCGGATTCGTACAAAGCCAAATGTGGAACCAGTCAAGCAGCGATACTATCCGGTATCGCCCGCTATTCAGAGGCGCATAGATGAGGAAATAGAGGATATGTTAGAAAAGGGTGTGATTGAGATTTCTCACAGCCCTTGGGCATCACCGGTTGTGATGATTAGGAAACAGGATGGCAGTTATAGGTTTTGTGTCGACTATAGGACACTGAATAAAAATACGGATCGAGATAGTTACCCCCTCCCTTATATTTCGGCTACTTTAGATAAGCTAAAGGACGCCAAATATCTCTCTAGTTTGGATATAAAATCCGCTTATTGGCAGATCCCAGTAGAGAAGGAGTCTAGGGCCTGCACAGCATTTACAGTTCCGGGTAGGGGGCTCTACCAGTTCAAGCGCATGCCTTATGGCCTGCACAATGCGCCTGCAACTTGGCAGAGATTTATAGATAAGGTCCTTGGGGCTGACTTGGAACCCCATGTTTTCGTGTATTTGGACGATATTATTATTGTTACACATACATTTGATAAGCATGTTGAGGTTCTGAAGGAGGTCCTGAGGAGGATTTGTTCGGCAGGGCTTAGATTGAATAGGGAAAAATGTAATTTTTGTCTTTCTTCGCTACGGTACTTAGGTTATGTTGTTGATCGACAGGGCTTGCACGTTGACCCCGAGAAAGTTGAGGCAATGCTGAAAATTCCAGCGCCCAAAAATGTAAGGGAAGTCAGGTCGTTTGTTGGCACCATTTCTTGGTATCGTAGGTTTGTTTCGAATTTCGCTGATTTGGTTAAGCCTCTAACTGATCTTCTAAAGAAGAAGAACAGGTTCAGATGGTCGCCGGAGTGCGAGGACAGCTTTTTGAAGGCCAAGGAGCGCCTAGTGACGGCGCCGGTCCTGAGCTGTCCTGATTTCGAACGACCCTTCGTAGTTCAGACTGATGCTTCCGATTTTGGAATAGGTGCCGTTTTGACATAGCAGTTTGATGAAGGGGAGAAGGTCATTTCATATTTGAGCAGGTCGTTGAGTAGGTGCGAGAGGAATTATTCCACTACCGAGAAGGAGTGTTTGGCTGTTTTGTGGGCAGTTGAGAAGTTGAGGCCATACATCGAAGGGGTTAGGTTCACAGTGGTGACAGACCATTATTCGTTGCTATGGCTCAACAATTTGAAAGATCCTTGCGGTAGGTTGGCTAGGTGGGCTTTAAAGCTCCAGCAATACGATTATGAAATCATACATCGTAAGGGGAAAGATCATGTTGTGCCCGACATGCTTTCTAGAGGTGTCCCAGTCGTAGGGGAGGTAGATGGGCGTGTTAGAGATCCATGGGTGGATTCCATGGTTAGGAAAGTGGAGGATAAACCACTCGATTACCCAGCTTGGAGAATTGAAAATGGGGTGTTATATAAACACATAAAGGCAGGGACAAATAGTTTGTTTAGTGCTGGGTACGAGTGGAAGAGATTTGTGGGCAAGAGTGATAGGCGCAGTATTTTATTTGAGAGTCACGATAATCCATTATCGGGGCACATGGGCGTTAGGAAAACATACGCTAGGGTAATTGAGAAATATTATTGGCCGAAAATGAAGGCAGAGATAGCTAGATATATTAAAGGTTGTCAGGTTTGCCAGAGGGTGAAACCTGACAACAATAAGCCAGCTGGTTGTATGGTAGAGAGGACAAAGAAGTTAGAACCTTGGGAAATGATCTGCGTAGATCTGGTGGGACCCTTGGTGAAGTCTAGTCGGGGATTTTGTTATATTTTAACGGTGGTTGACTACTTCACCAAATTCCCATTGTTGTTTCCGTTGCGAAATGCAACGGCAAAGAGTGTTTGCAAGGAGTTGGAAGATAATGTCTTCCTGCTCTTTGGAGTTCCGAGGTCCATTGTATGCGACAATGGGCCACAGTTTCGCAGCAAGGAGCTGCAGAGTTTATGCGCGTCCTATGGTGTGCAGATGCGGTACACTGCAAACTATCATTCGCAGGCCAATCCGGCCGAGCGGATCAACCAAATAATTAAGACCACTTTGAGAGCATATATTTCAGAAAACCATCGGACATGGGATTCTCATCTCTCAAAGGTGGCGTGCTGCATTCGAACATCGCAGCATGAGGTTTTGGGAGCGTCTCCATACTTCGTGAATTTTGGCCGAAATATGGCGGTCAGGGGTGATAGAGATTATAGACGAGTGGGAGACTCAGACCAACCGGACAGTAGTAGTGAGGACCGGGCCAAGTTAATGGCAGACTTGAGGGAAGACATACGGAAGAAGTTAGAAATGGCAAGTGCCAAGACAGCAAAGACTTACAATCTCAGACGTAGAGATGTACAGTATTTACCGCACGAGTTAGTATGGAGACGTAATTTTGTTTTGTCCGATGCTGCAAACTATTTTGCAGCGAAGTTAGCTCCGAAATTTGTTGGACCGTTTAGGGTTAAAAAGAGGGTGTCTCCGTGGACATATGTTTTGGAAGACGAAGACGGACGAGAAAAGGGGACATGGCATGTGCAGGACCTTAGGACGCACATCGACTCAGGGTGATTTTCTCCGGTTAGATTCGAAAGTTGGCTGGTCTCAGGAGACCAAGCAACTTTCGCGGAGGTGGAGGTGGGGTTGTCGCGGTATAAATTCGCGGCACAGTTGTTGTTGTTTTGTTGTATTGTTTGTTATGTTTTTTTTTGTTTCCCTTTTGTTCGGGGCGACGGGCGAACAAAATCGAAGGAACAAAATTTCACACGCACTAACCGAAAGAACGCACTGCACGATTTTATTGAATGTTAATTTTTTTTTATAAATATATTTGTTTTGCTTAATTTGCTAAGCAAAACAAATTCGACACTCGCGGGCGAAATGCGGCCGGCGCGCGGAAGAAGAAAACTGAATATTTTGTTTGAGCTGTCAAAGTTCTCTTGCTTTCTTCTCCTTTCTTTCGCTTTTGCTTTCGTAAAGTTAGCTCAGTGAGCGGCGGCGATCCGATGAGGGTATTGCCAGCCTCGCCATTACAATAGTAAATTGTCAAAACCTGGACTAAAGCTTTTGTACTTTTTAAACCTGTTTGAGGGAGAGGAATTTGAGAACATTTATGCTTTCGCCTATACGTACATGAGTGCCGCCAAAATGTATATTTCATTTTGGTGGGTGCAGGGGGGTATATGTAAATTTGCCAAACACACCTAGAAAAATCTGAAGAGATTTTTCGCATATAGGTATGGGTAAAGCCCCGACTGCGGACACTGGTTTCTGCGTAAGCCGCACTCTATGTATGTGGGAAGATAAATGGAAAGTGAGCGTCATAGGCGCTCATATTTTCTAATTCTTTTAGTTCTTTTTGAGCAGGGAAGAAGGAGAGTGGCAAAAGCTTTGGTTTTTCTGATTGAATTAAATTTTAAATTAATTGTTTCCAAAATTTGGATAACTTTCTGTCCTTTTAAAAAAAAATTGTGTTTTTTTTAGTGGTGAAGTGGAGCTGTTGCCATCGTCGGACTGTGGCTGGAGGACAAGTGATCCAAAGGGAGTATTTTTGCGCGCTGGTTTAGTTTTGCCAGCTAGTGTTTATTTTGCTTTATTTTATTTGTGGCAGTCGGCCATTTAGTGTTTTGATTTTGAGGAATTGAATAGAGTTGGACAGGTTGTGTTCGGTCGTGATTTGTTTTGGTGAAGTGTTTCCGGCCAAGTAGTTTGCTTGGAATTTGTTTGGCCGTTTTTCCCCCCCCCCCTCTTCCTTATTCCTTTTTTTTGTTTGTGTCGTCCCGCATCAGAGCCAAGTTGTTGCTGGACATCGAATTTTATCGAAGTCCAGCTGGTGAATAGATTCTGCAAAGAATCGTGCGAGGGATTTCAGACAGATTGGTCTGGTCCCGCAAATCAATTGCGTTTAAAGAAATATAATTTTTGGTGTACGAATAATTTCTTTTGGGTGATTGTCGGTTTGTGTTGATTTTGAAAAAGGGTTTGTGTGCGGTATTATTTTCCTTGTGTCGGGAAAATTTCCGTTTCTTTTATATATAGTTATATATATACCTATATATATATCTATTGCGGCAGTTTCGGTGTAGTTTTTAAAAGAAGTATATTTATCAGGTTTTCGTGTGTTCGTGTTGTTCGTTCGTCCGGGGATACCATACCGCGAGGGTCATCTTAAATCCCACGCTTCGCGACTGTGCTTTTCGGGCAAATAGGGAATTTAATTATCGCGTGGGGATTTTTGATTTTAGTTAGTTTAAATAAAGTTTAAATAAAGTTTATTGCGGCGCAATAGTGTGAAGGGGATGACACATTGGCGTCAATTGACCACGGGAGCTGTCAAAGTGTTGTTGTTTTCAAGGCAAAATTAAAAATTAACACTTTTTGAGAGAGCGAGTGAATATTTTCTCAGGGTTTTTTTTTTGAAGCAAGCTTCGAGCTGGGGTCATGAATCAAAAAAGTGTTGCATTTTAGCAAAATGTAGCTGTCAAATCTTTAGTAGCAAAAAAAAAGGTTGCAAAAGTATTAAAAAAGCATACGAAATGCTAATATTTTCCGTTTGTGTTCGTTGCAATCATTACTTGTCAGGAATTTGTTCATCGTTACTTTATATTATCAATAAATTTGTTGAAGCAATATGAAATGTAAGTAAATAACACAATTAAACATGAATATTTTCATAAAATTCTACAATCGTAGGTTGTAGAGCCCGACCGATAAATCGGCTTCGGCATCGGCTTCGGCCGTTATCGGCCAAAAATGCACATTCGGCTTCGGTTTTTCCAAAAAATGGCCGAAGTTTTGGCCGAAGCTTTTCAATTTTTTTTTCTTATTTTTGCGACACCGAAAACTAAAACTAATTTTTTACGATACGATTTTCTAGCCCACATAACATCTAAAGGGTCTTACTGATTTTCTTTATTTTACTGAATTTTAAATATAGATTTGGAAGCTTAATACTCGGCCTGATGTCAATGTTAAAAGGAGTCCTGGTAAACTGTATGAGATTTCAAATATAGGGGTACGAGGCTCACGGAAGGATTCTACCTTTTAGAAATGTAGCCCAAATTGCTGCGCCAACAATTTACATTTAAAGTTCAAAGCTTCACAGTTGGTTTTTACCATCAACTAGAAAATCCTTTGCCCATCACCTGACGTGGGGAGTTCTTAAAAAACAGCTACTTAGATGGATTTATTCTTTGAAGAATTCTCTACCATTTCTACTAATTCCCTACCACTTCCCATTATTTTAAGCTTTACTCCGAATTTTTAAAAATGATTTTAAAACTAGAGAGTGGACTATCTTCGGCTATACCGAAGTTGAAATACCCCCACACAGTAGAAAGAAGTACCTCGAACATAAAAAAATGTGGTCTCAAGACCCAATTTTGAGCCAATTATAAGTGGTTTTGGAGCCCAAACCATGTCCAATATCCATTTCTAAAAATTTCCAATCAAATCCGAAAAAAAAAAAATTGGTCTCAGGACCCCATTTAGACCCTTATATATGTGGCTTCGGAACCTCGGACCATGTCAAAAATACGTTTCTAAACATTTCCAATGGAATACAACAATAAAAAAGACTTGAAAAATTTTTACCTTTTTTTTCAGTGTATGGGAGCCACGCCCAGTTTTTGTCCGATTTGGCTGATTCTCGAACTTGATCTCAGTATTCACGAGAAAAACATGTAAAAACAGTTTCAAGTCGATATCTCCAAAACTGCGACCGCTATCGTGCGGACGGACAGACGGACAGACGGACAGACGGACAGACGGACAGACGGACGGACAGACAGACGGACATCGCTAAATCGACTCAGGAGGTGATACTGATCAAGAATATATATACTTTTCCATACCGGACACGCCTCCTTATGGGCGTTACAAACGTTGTGACAAAGTTAGTATACCCTGCCACAGTGAGTGTGGGGGTATAAAAATCCAATTTTTCTTACTGTTAGTTTTGACCTAGGAGGCCCAAATTTGTTTGTGAATTCTTTTTTACTTTTATTATTTATTAAAATACATTTTTAGTTCCTTAAAAAACAAAATGTGTATTTATATACTCTAATTTGAATGAAAATACACAAAAAAAACAGTTTTAAAAGGGTTTTTACTTAAGTATCGGCTTCGGCTTCGGTATAGGCCTTCGGCGTCGGCCGAAGTAATAGGCTGCCTATTGACCTTCGGCATCGTCTTCGGCTTCGGCATGAAAATGCTTATCGGTCGGGCTCTAGTAGGTTGTGCATGGGTTGCCGTCTTTTATCATTTAGGCACATAAAATATGAGTGATTGCAACCCTATTGTGATATAAAGAAAAAAGGGAGCAGATTGACCCAGTGTCAAATATTTTTGAGCGTGGCACGTGCAGGCGTCAAAATAGTAAAAGAGCATAAAAGAGAGTAAAAATACAAATGAATAGGGGTCAAATGATGCCTGTCTGGCATGCCCGTAAATGATTTTTTATACCCTACACCTCATGAGGTATGGGTATATTCACTTTGGTCTGATATTTGTAACACCAAGAAGGAGAAGTGTCCGGTATGGAAAAGTATATATATTCTTGATCAACGTCACCTCCTGAGTTGATTTAGCCCTATCCGTTTGTCCGTATGTCCGTCTGTCCGTCTGTCCATCTGTCCGTCTGTCCGTCCTCTTTTCTTGTAAACACGATTGCAGTAGCTAGAAGAAAGCTAGGGATCCCAAATTTTGGATTTATCCTTTTTAGGCCCTAGAAGGAGTTGGTATTGAAAATGGGCGGAATCGGTCGACTGCCACGCCTACCTACCATATAAGTGAAAATCGTGTTTTTACCGAAATTTTAAGATTTCATCAAAACAGTATGAAATTTTGTATAATTCTCCCGCATTTATGGGTCTTTTCCCGCATTTTCATCAGCGCTGTCCCGCAAACCAATGTTTTGGAGTTGGGAACCCTAGTTACACCGTTTGTTACGTCCATAAGTATGAAGTTCAAATGTAGATAATCGAAAGATAACTTATCGATGCATTACTGATAACATATCGAAGAATTATCGATAAATTAAAAAAATTTTTGAATTTTTGATGAAATATTGACAAATTCTTATAATATTAATCGATAATTATCGATAAAATAATCGAATGTTTTAAGAAAGATTCGTAATTGCATATGCAGGGTTTCGGTCATACCGAAACTAAAATCTGATTTCCATTTAAACAAAACAGATTTGTTTAATTTGTTGGTGCAATAAATTTTTTTTTAAATCTGAAATTTTTTATTAATAAATTTCTGCAACAGCATACTCATCAAAATAAATTGATATTTCAAAAATATATTCTACAAAGAAAAATGTTTGGTTGGTTAACCTAATTAAAAACACATGCTATGCCATATTGGATCCGCCATCTTGAATTTTGAAACATCAAATTCGAAATCAGCGACCCCGAAAACCCCCATATACCAAGTTTGGAATTATGGCAATGGAATTAGGTTACATATTTTACAGTCGACCGATTCCGCCCATTTTCAACACCAACTCCTTCTAGAGCCGAAAAAGGATAGATCCAAAGTTTGGGTCCCCAAGCTTTCTTCCAGCTCCTGCAATCGTGCTTACAAGAAAAGAGGACAGACGGATATGGCTAAATCAACTCCGGAGTTGACTCTGATGAAGAATACATGGGGTAAAATTTCCGAAGTGATACTACGCAAAAGAAATGTTCTCTCCGATTTTCATGAAACTTTGTGGGATTGTTGTACTACACCCAGAAAAAAAATTACCTAAAAACAAAAAATAGCCATCAAGGTTTTGGAGCCCGGACCATGTCCAAAATCTGTTTCTAAAAATTTCCAATCAAATCTACCAAAAAAAAATTTGTCTCAAGACCCAATTTTGACCTTATATATGTGGTTTCGGAACCTCGGACCATGTCAAAAATACGTTTCTTAACATTTCCAATCGAATGCAGCAATAAAAAAGACTTGAAAAATGTTAACCTTTTTTTTCGGTGTATGGGAGCCACGCCCAGTTTTTCTCCGATTTGGCTGATTCTCGAACTTGATCTCAGTATTCACGAGAAAAACAGGTACCCAAAGTTTCAAGTCGATATCTCCAAAACTGCGACCGCTATCGTGCGGTCACAGTCGGACATGGCTAAATTGACTCCGGCGGTGATGCTGATCAAGAATATACACACTTTTCGATACCGGACACGCCCCCTTATGGGCGTTACAAACGTTGTGTCAAAGTTTGTATACCCTGCCACAGTGAGTGTGGGGGTATAAAAATGTAAAGTGTAAGTCAAAGAAAAACATTGGTCTTCCATCGATTCCTAAATTATACAAACACAAATGTGTAAAGAAATTAAATCCTGGCTTTGCC